>SZWC01013723.1:42295-57001 GCA_023375785.1 Penium margaritaceum | reverse complement strand
ATTCTCGCTA
Source organism: Penium margaritaceum (assembly GCA_023375785.1). Lineage (NCBI taxonomy): Eukaryota > Viridiplantae > Streptophyta > Zygnematophyceae > Desmidiales > Peniaceae > Penium > Penium margaritaceum. The sequence continues at coordinate 56,991 of SZWC01013723.1, read as the reverse complement.
CACATGGGTCTTCTTCTTGCGGGCAAAGAGCGATGTTGCCCAGACTATTCAGTCGTGGTATGCAGCTGCACAGCGCCAGAGTCGCCACCAGTTATTGCGTTTTCGGTCTGACCGAGGTGGTGAGTTCTTTGGTGCCACAGCATCGTTCTTTGACCGTGAGGGTGTGGTTCATGAGCTCTCTGCCCCCTATTCTCCACAGCAGAATGGGGTGGCCGAACGCTGGAACCGCACTCTTGTCGAGGGTGTCCGCACCATGATGGCCGAGGCTGGTTTCCTTGATCGAGGCCGCAGCTTCTGGTTTGAGGCAGCCGGCTATCGCACGTGGATTTGGAACTGAATCTCGCATGGTCCCCTTGCCCCCGACACCACCCCGTACCAGTTATTCTTTGGGCGCCGTGCTGACCTCAGTCAGGCTGTTGTTTGGGGCACCATGGCCACCGTGTACCTTACCCCCCTTTCCCGGACGGGAAAGCTTGATCCATCTGGGCGCCTCTGTGTCAACCTTGGGATTGCACCTCACTCCCGTGCACACCGCTTTTGGGACCCCGTCGCCCACCGCCTTATCGAGTCTTGCCATGCTCGTTTCTTCGAGTAGCTGACTTATGGCGCCTTTCATGCGGATTGCTGTCTCCCTTCCCCGGCCTCTGCCACGGCCTACACTTCCGACGGCCTCGTAGTTGCTGGTGCCCCCTCCCCTCCCTCACCTCCCCCAGTGGTCCCTCCTGTGCCTCCTGTTCCCTCTGTCGACGCTACCGCACCCGTCGGTCCCGACTCTGACGCCTCTAGTGACCCCGGACGCCCTGCTGATGTCCCTCCAGGTGTCGTCATTCCCATTCAGGTTGTTCCCCCTAGTGGTGTCCTCGCGTCGAGCGGTCTCGCAGTCCCTCCGAGCTCTGCGGTCCCTCCCAGTTCTGGGGCTGTTGGAGCCTCTGTCGCCCTCGGGGGTAGTGTCGTCCTTGGTGGCCCGCCCACTCGCAGGCCTACTGCCCCCCTTGGTGGCGCTACTCCCCCCGGCCCCGCCGTTGCCCCGTCTGGTGTCACTGCTTCCGGTCATACCGGCGTTCCTCCCGTGCCTCCTATTCCTTCAGTCACCTTCGCTCCTGCCCCCCCTCCCTCGTCCCTTTCGACCGTCCCGCCGCCGACCTCTCACTCCCCTCCCCCCGTCCTTCCTTCCCTCCCACCCTCCTCGCGTGCCCGCTCGCCCCAACCTCCGGTCCCTCCTCCTCCTCCTTCGTCCTCTCCCTCCCCTCCCGTCCCACCGCCTCCCACCCTGCCTGCTCCCCTCCCCCTGCCTCTCGCCTCGCCCCCGCCTCCCCTCCCCCCCTCCTCTCGTTCCCGCTGCCCTGACTGCGCCTCAGCTGGTCGGCCTTCCCCGTGCCCCGCCCCCCCCCCTCGCAGACCTGATCCTGTTCTCCTCTCTATCAAGGACGTTCCGGAGGCCGTCCCATCTCGCTCGTCCTCCCCTCTTGCCCCCATGGGCAATCCAGTCCTTCTTGCAGTGTCCCCGTCTTTGCCTTCCTCGCCCGCTGCTGCCTCTTCTGCCCACCCCTCTCCCGTTCCTCCGCTTGTCCACATCCTTTCTTGCGAGATCCTTCCATCCCTTCCTCCTTCCTCTCCCTCCACTTTGTCGCCCGTTCCCCTCCCTTGTTTATTCCCTCCGACAATTCCCCCTCTCCGCTTCGTCCCTGCCCCTACCTCTCTCCTTGGTATTCCCTCTCGCCCCCACTCATGGATGCGCACACACGCTGACGCTGCTTGGGCTCGGCCCTCCGCCCCTCCTTCTCCTCCTCCCCTTCCTCCCCCTCCTCCCCCTCCTCTCTCCCCTCGCCCACTTCCCCCTGCTCCCCCTGCCCCTATCGCTTTGCCCTCCTCCCCTCTCTTGGATAACCCTCCTCCCTCCTCCCTTGTCTCCTCCCGCACTTGCTCTCGCACCGCTCGTGCCCTTACTTGCACTTCTGTTTCCCCACCTGTTGTCCCACTCCCTCCGTCCTCGTCCCCCGTCGCTTCTTCCCCTTCCCTCGCTCCTCTCCCAGTTGCATCCCCATCCCCAGTTCTTGCATCGTCCCCTCCCTTCCCCTCCCAAGCCTCCCCTGTACCGCTCTCCACCTCCCCGTCCATCCCACTCCCTTCCACCTCCTCCCCCCTCCCTTGCACACTTCCTCCCACTGTCGTCTCGTCACCTCTCTCTCACTCTCCGCCCCCCCCCCAGCCACTTCTGCTTCCCCCCCTACCTCTCCCCTTCCTTCCTCCTCTGCTGCTATGCTCCCTCTGTCTTGCCCTCTGTCGAGGTACACCCTCCATCCGGGCCACACTCACGGTCGCCACTTCTTTCATCTCGAGTTTCGCCATGCACTTGACGCCTGCACTGATCACCACTTCGTCAGTGCCCCGGCGTCTGCTGCTCGTGCCCTCGCGGTCACCTCGATTCCGCCCTTGCCCTCTTCTTCTCCCCTTGATGAGTCTGACCCCCTCACTCTGGCCGACGCACTTGCTCGTCCGGATGCCGCTGCCTGGCATGCGGCTTGTGTTGCTGAGCTTGCCGCCCTGGCTGAGCACGGTGTCCTTGAACTCGCCGACCTTCCCCCCGGTCGCACGGCCATCAAGGCCAAGTGGGTTCTCCGCAAGAAGTTCACTGCCTCGGGTATCCTCGATCGGTACAAGGCTCGTCTCACCGCCAAGGGCTACTCCCAGGTCCCCGGCGTCGACTTCACCGACACTTACGCCCCTGTCGGCCGCTTCACGACGAGCCGTGTTGTCATCTGTCTCGCGGCCCACTTTCGGTGGGAGCTTCATCAGATGGATGTGAACAACGCCTTTCTACACGGTCGCCTAGAGGAGGAGCTTTACATGGTCCAGCCCCCGGGCTTCTCCGACGGTACAGGCAGGGTCTGTCGCCTCCGTCGCGCGCTCTATGGTCTCGGCCAGTCCCCTCGTTGCTGGAACGAGGAGCTCTTGTCTACCCTCGTCCGTGGCGGCTTCCGTCCTAGCCAGTCCGACCCCTCCCTCTTTGTCGGTGGCACGACTCTCGCGCCTGCCTTCATCTTGGTGTATGTGGATGACCTCCTCATCACCTCTCCCTCTTCTTCTGCGATCACCGAGGCGAAGGGTCTTCTCTCCTCGGCATATGGCATGAAGGATCTTGGCCTTGCTGCCATGTTCTTGGGCATGCAGATCGAGCGCCTTCCTAACTGTTTGTTGGTCCATCAGGAGCGTTGCGTACAGACCCTTGGAGACCGCTTCGCCTCTGTCGTCGACCTCTCCCGCCCTCTCCCTCCTGCCTCCTCGCCTATGCCACCGGGTACTCAGCTCGCCCTTCGTGTGGCTCACGACGCGGAGTCCGGTGCGCCAGATTCCGCCGTCACGTTTCAGTCCATCATTGGCGCACTCACATATCTCGTGGGCACTACGCGCCCTGACATTGCCTGCGCGGTCAACGTCTTGGCCCAGTATGCCCGCGAGCCTCGCACGGCTCACCTCCAGGCCGCCGCATATATCCTTCGCTACGTCCTCGGGTCTGCACGTGCCGGTCTCGTGTTCCCGGCCGGGTCGGGCGTACCTCTCCTGACAGGCTACGCCGACAGTGATTATGCCCGCGACTCAGACGCCCGCAGCCGTAGCGGCTTTGTCTTCCTCCTTGGCCCTGCTGCCATCTTCTGGCGCAACGGCAAGCAAGGCTGTATCGCTCGCAGCACTGGCGAGGCCGAGTACATGGCCTTGGGTGGTGCTGCCGCTGAGGCAGTGTGGCTTTGTCGCCTTCTCGGCGATCTTTGTCTCCCCACCCTAGCCGTGCCTCTCCACACTGACAGTGAGAGTGGGCTGGCCATCGCCCGGAACACTGGTGCGCTTCACCGTCGCACCAAGCACATCAACGTTGAGCACCACTACGAGCGTGACATCGTCGCGTCCGGCGCTGTCTCTCTCCGCTTCATCTCCGCTGAGTTCCAGCTCGCGGACTTCCTCACGAAGGCCCTCCACCAGCCGGCCTTTGCATCAAGTATCGCCTCTATTGGTCTTCAGACTCTGCCCCTGCTTGACTGAGAGTACCTTTTCTCTTTTTCTCTGTTCTTCCTACCCCCTACCTGGTGTTGTTCGGTCCTCTGCTCGGTGACCGCTCGCTCTGCATCCCTACTCATACTCGTACTCTCCGCTTCTCCCCTCCGTGTTTGCGTCTCCTGCAGGCTCCTGTACATCCGCTTCCCTCCATCGCCGGCATGGTGCCCCCCGCCCGTCTCCGTTCATTTCCTCCCCTTCTCATCCCCTCCCTCTGCCACCTCTCCCGCTCTCATATCTTGTTGGTGTTCCTGTTGTCGTGTACTTCCTGGCGGTGGGGTGCAGGTCCTTGATTATCCTCATCCTCGCTGCGCGCGTCGTGACCACCACTCGTGGCCGCCTGGCACCCCTGGCCAGGGTGTGGCCGCTAGGTGCTTCTCGTCGGGTGCTTCTGGATCGGGGCTACTGGTGGGCGCCTCGGTGGCGTGCTTCTGGTGGGGTGCTCCAGGCGGAGATGCTTCTGGTGGGGTGCTTCTGGCGGAGGTGGTGTTGGACGGGTGCTCCGGGTTGGGTGCTTCTGGAGGAGCTCTTCTGACAGGGTGTTCTGGACGCATTCGGTTCTGTTCTGGCGGTGTTGGCCCGCTTTCTCTGCCGACGCTCTGTGACGGCGTTTCAGGCTTGTGGTGTGGTGTTCAAGCTTTCTGCTTGGGGCACCCACACTCGCTTGTGCTATCATGTTAAAGTAGCAAACGTTTGTTTTCCACTTGTGCCAGTGCGCGTAGCTGTTTCCTACTTTCTGTTGGACCTGCTAGCCGGGTTTGTTTTGTTAGGCTGACTCCTGCACGCGTATGCCTCTCACAAATCTAGCTGCTGAGTGTGAGTGCACGTCCTGTGACCTGCGCACTGGCCAGGTGGTGTCCTCGCGTCAAACGAGGCGACCTTTCGCCCCCCTCCTCAAAAGGGAGCGAAAGCTCCCCCTCCCCACTGTCATGGGCATGAGACTGGCGTGACTGGGGCATGTTGCGCCGTGCAACATGCCCCAGCCCACTGACGTCATGTGCTGGGCGAGGCCGACCCGGTAGGGGACGGTCCTCGCTCTCCTCTCCCTCATTCTTTCTAACAAAACTTTCAAACTACTTGCCTCGATCCCCTCTTGCGCTAAGTCTCCAACATTTCTCTTCCCCCCTCACAGCTCTCGAGAGCGCCCCCCTCCTCATAGCTCTCGAGAGCTCCTTCCCCCTCACAGCCAAGAGGGATAGTTAGCCCCGCGGCTAACTCCCAGCTCCACGACTCCCGAGTCTCGCTCCACGCATCCCGTTCAACACTGCTGCAACTGTTGCGTGCTGCAGCAGCTGCTCGCTGCAGTTGCAGGCTGCTGCAAGGAGCTGCGGGGTTGGGGGAATTTTTTTTGTTGTCTTTTTTTTTTCCTTGTCACAGCGGGCAGCAGCCCGCTGTCTGCTGCGAGCAGCGGGCTGTTGCTTGCCTAGCTGTAGCGAGCTGCTGCTCGCTAGCAACAGCGGGCTGTTGCTCGCTGCTCGCTCACTGCGAGCAGCGGACATCAGCAGCCGCAGCTGGCAGCTACCAGCTGCCGCTCGCTGCTGCTGCTGCTGTAGCTGGCGGCTGCTGCAGCTCGTTGCAGGAACTGCTGCAGCCCGCTGCTGCTGCTGCACGCTACTGCAGCTGCTGCGTGCTGCGGCTGCTGCTTGCTGCTGCTGCGGGCTATTGCAGCGGGCTGCTGCTACAGGCTGCTGCTGCTGCTGCACGCTGCTACTGCTGCTGCACGTTGTTGCTGCTGCTGCTGCGAGCTGCTGCTGCTGCGGGTTGCTGTTGCTGCTGCTACGAGCTGCTGCTGCTGCGGGCTGCTGCGAGCTGCTGCTATTGCGGGCTGTTGCGAGCTGCTGTTTCTGCCTGCTGCTGTTGGTGGTGCCAGTCACTGCACCTGGGTGACGTTGCCACGTGCGTCGTCGCCCATAGACGTCAGACGTCGCCTGCCACTCACCTCCTCGCGTCACGCGTGGGTATCAGTGCTGCCGGAAAATTTCGGCAGCATTTCCCCTGGCCCAGTGGCCGTGGGAATAAATCTGATGCCGCCACGAGGAGGGTCAATGCTGTCGGAAAATATCCAGCCGCATTTCCCCTGCACTGGCGCGTATGGGGGTCCGCCGGCGTTGTCTGGCACCTATTTGCCAGTCTTCTGCTGCTGCTGCTACGCTCTGGCTCTGATACCAAAATGGAGAACTATGCAGCAGGTTGGGGCAGCAGCGTTGTTGATGCAGCGTGTGGGCTTCCACGCTCGTTGCTTAAGTCAGGTGCCCCCTCAGTCTGCTGCTCTAGAGTCTAAGTCTGGAAGCTCTGGGTTTGTTACTCAGAAACGCGCGCGCCAGAGTTAGCGCCAGAAAGCAGCTGAAAACTGATAGTAACAGATTAGGAATGAAGAATGAACAGCAATGGGGGACCCCTCCAAGTTCTAGCCCCCCCCCCCAGCTCTGTAGAGCTTGTTGCTCAGTTCATCAGCCAATCTGAAAATAGCTAATTTCAGGCTGGCAGGTTTTCTCGGTGAGGCCTGCCAGACGGCCGACAGCCCAAAACCCGGNCTATGCAGCAGGTTGGGGCAGCAGCGTTGTTGATGCAGCGTGCGGGCTTCCACGCTCGTTGCTTAAGTCAGGTGCCCCCTCAGTCTGCTGCTCTAGAATCTAAGTCTGGAAGCTCTGGGTTTGTTACTCAGAAACGCGCGCGCCAGAGTTAGCGCCAGAAAGCAGCTGAAAACTGATAGTAACTGATTAGGAATGAAGAATGAACAGCAATGGGGGACCCCTCCAAGTTCTAGCCCCCCCCCCCAGCTCTGTAGAGCTTGTTGCTCAGTTCATCAGCCAATCTGAAAATAGCTAATTTCAGGCTGGCAGGTTTTCTCGGTGAGGCTTGCCAGACGGCCGACAGCCCAAAACCCGGGCGTCGTCCGTTTTGCCTGAAAACTGGATCATACCATAATACCAACGGTGCGAACGCAGCCGTGCGGTCAGAATCTGCTAGGAGCGAGGAGTTATGGCAGCCTGAACTCAGGCAGTGTCCACGATGGTTTATGCTGCCAAACAGGGCCATGCAACATGCAACTGGGACCCTAGGCAGCGCATGACGACGCAGGCATGACAGTACGCGCTGGACGCATGCAAACAGTGACTGCGGTGGCAGTGACTGCCGGCAGTGCAACCGCCGAGGAGGCCTGCCGATGGAGCTGAGCACGTCGCCGGAGAGAGGGGGTTCCAGCGAACTGCAAGACAACCTCAGCGTGCGTCGGCTCCACCGGACGACACTCCATCAGCGTCGAGTCTCGCCGTCAGTCATCTGCACGCCAATGTATACAAGCCGAGAAGACACAACAGAGCACAATGAGCGCAAAAAGCAAGACACTGAACATTGCCGGCGAAAGTAGAGTCCGAGGTACGGCGTGGAGACCACGCACCACACCACTCACACAGCCTCGTGAAGGGCTCTAGCGCGTGGAGCGTGCAAAAACTGGACAAGGAGGTTGACGGCAAATGCGATATCAGGATGTGTGGTAGTGGCCAGGTACATCAGAGATCCGATGAGACGGAGGTACAAGGTCACATCCACTGTCTCGCGCAACTGTGTGGGATCGTCCACCTTCAGGGCATCCTGCCCATCAAGTGTGAGAGGTGTGGAGGCCGTGGGCACTGCGCCGAGGAGGTCGGTCCTCCACAACCCGTGCATATCGCGCCTGATGCAGTAGTAGAGTACGACGTCTGCGGTCTTGCACGATCTCCATGCCAAGAAACACTGCTACAGGACCAAGGTCCTTCATCCTGTAGGCATTCTGGAGGACAGCCTTGGCCTCCTTCGTGGCCTCCAATGAAGGAGATGCGATCAGGAGATCATCGACATGGGCTTGGATGGGGATGAACCGCTCAGGCGTCCGTCGGATGAAGAGAGAGGGATCTGCCTCACTCTGTACATATCCCGCACGAGTCAGGGTGCCAGTGATCTCCTGGTTCCAACACCGAGGAGACTGCTTGAGGCCGTATTAGGATTTGCGCAAGCGCCAGACCTTGTCACCGTCCTCAAAGCCGGGTGGCTGAGCCACGTAGATCTCCTCATCCAGAGAGCCATGGAGGAACGCATTGTTCACATCCATCTGGTGTAGTTCCCAGTCTTGCTGAGCCACTACACCGAACAGGGCTCGAGCTGAGGTCATTCGGCCGACAGGGGCGAAGGTGTCAATGTAGTCGATGCCCTCAATCTGAGAGTACCCCTTGACGACCAAGCGAGCCTTGTGGCGTTCCAGTGAGCCATCTCACTTCACTTTCTTGCAAAAGACCCACTTGACCTAAATAGCCTTCCTCCCAGGTGGAAGGTCAACAAGCTCGTAAACTCCGTGCTCTCGGATGGCACGAAGCTCATCCTCGCAGGCAGCATGCCACGCATCAGCATCCTGTGATGTGAGAGCTTCCCTCAATGTGCCCGGGTCTGGCGCCAAAGAGGGGGAGCTTTGCGTAGCAAGAGCGCACACCTCGGTGCTAGGTCTAACGACCACAAGATCGGGTGCTGCATCACAAGCGTTGTGGAGCTCGCGAGTGACAAGATCGTGCCTTACAGGACACGCTGGGTGTACCTGTGCTTAGTGCGGATACTCAGGCCCAGGGCCTTTGTGCCGGGATCGTTACTCGCGATACTGCGAGTGGAGCGCCTGGGTGTAGGACCAGACACTCGTTGCGCTCCGGAGGCCAATGGTCGAAGACGGCCGTCAGGCTCACGGGAGTAGCCTGGGCGCGAGGGGCGCACCTCAGGCTCAGAAACAGGCACAAGCGCAGCTGGGGAGGACTGAGACAAGAGAGCTATTGATGCCGTGCGAGGAGATGCGGGTGTGGGAGACACGTGACTCGGGGTGGTAGTAGGAGCACGGCTATGCACAGAGACAGGAGTGTTGGAGGACATGGGTACGAACACAGGAGTACGCACAGGTGTAGGATCATAAGTACGTAAGGAATGTGAGGGAACGGGGGTAGAAGCCGACGGTGCGAGAGAGGTCTCTGGGCCGACAGCGATGATGGCTGGGTCATCAAGAGCCGGAGACCGCGAAGTGGAGGGAGCTCGAATGGCCACATCAGCCTGGCAAGGGGTGCTCGCAGGTGCAGACTCCCCCATCCGGCGAGAGACCTCATGCGTAGGAATGTGGGTGACAGACAGCGACATAATTGATGTCAGATCACGGTATGAGGGATTCAAAGAAGAGCTCGTCACAAGACTCAACAATGCGATGACGAGCAGGGTCCCAAAAGCGCCAGGCCTTCGACCGTGGGGAGATGCCGACAAAGGCACACAAGCGGCCTCGCGGTGAGACCTTGGACCCCTGCTAGTCCTCGGTGTACCACACTGAAGCCAAGGATCCCCAGGTGCAAGCAAGGCGTAGGTCAGCACGGTGACCGAACCAAAGCTCATACGGTGTAACGTGGTCCGGAAGGGGACCGTGCGGGAGGCGGTTTCAGACCCAAGTCATGTAGGTGAAGCCCTCAAAAGCGAAGGACTCTGGGAGACCGCACTCAGACCGCATAGCGCGAACCGCATCCTCCATGGTGCGGTTCCAACGCTCAAAAACACCGTTCTGCTGAGGAGTAGCAGGAGCGGAGACCTATTGAAAAATCCCGTGCTCAGCGAAGAAGCTATCTATCTCGCCTAGAAACTCGCCACCACGATCCGAGCGGAAGGTGTGCAGAGTGTGGCGGGAGTGACGCTCAGCCTTCACTAGCCAGAGGCGAACCGCGAGAGCGGCGTCACTCTTTTGGCGCAAGCTGTAGACCCACCGCATCCGGGTGAAGTCATCAGTCAGGGTCAGGACGTACCGACCCCGATCGGACAAAGACTCAACAAGAAGAGGACCAAGGAGGTCCGAATGGACTAACTCAAGAGGGCGAAGAGCGCGGGAGCGGGAGTCAGGGTAAGTGCAGTGATGCATCTTACCCTGGGCACAGAAGAGGCAGTCGGTCTCGGGCGGCTTTTCGAAAGAAGCCGCGTCCAGACCGAGGGCAGGCTGAGTCCGAATGAGCTTCGACACAGTGTCGGAGCCCACATGACACAGAGGGCGATGAAGCAATCGCTGGTGATCAGGAGACAGAACACCAGTGAAAAAAACACGAGCTGAAGGAGAGGGAGAGCAAGGAGCGGAAGTCCGGGAGACACGATACAGATCATCCACAACAGAGGCACGGAGAACAATGCTGCGAGTGTCGATAGCAGTCACAGTCGCGGTGTCGGCAGTGTGCTCCAGAGAGAGTTCCAAGAGTGTGCAAGCACGAACAGAAAGGAAACTGAGCTCAAGGTGAGGCACAAACAGCACCTCGCAAAGATATAAGGGGCCAGAGGGACCATCGAAACGTACAACCCCAACACCCTGGACTGGCAAGGACTGACCAAAGCTTGTGCGGACGGAACGGACTGACGCAACAGGGTGAGAACGACGAAATCACTACGACGACACGTCATGTGATGAGTGGCACCGGAATCGATGATCCAAGTGCAGCTAGAATCACGACTGGAGGACGTCACTGTACAACGGGCAATGGAACACTCGACCTCGGACGGACGCTGGGTAGTAGGTGGGGAGGAACGATGAAGGACACAACAGTGAGACTCATGAATCCAATCTGTACTGTCCATCGTCATCACATACCAACTGTGCCTCCCACAGGAGTCATCCCGAGTCACCAGAAAAGAAAGACCGACTGTCTGTGAACCACCCGGCTGTGACAACACACTCGTACCTCCCTGAAAGCGGAGCGCCAGAAGGTGGCGGAGCTCGGCGATGGTGCTGTCACATGAGTCGGGGTCGCCGCTGGTCGCTGGTGAAGAAGCGGGATCTGCTGCGGTCGTGGTCGCCGCGCGTCCGGAGGATGTGCTGCTCGATGTAGACCGGAGTGCGTGCGCAGCCTGGAGCCCACGAGTAATCCGTGCCCAGTCGAGCGGCTGCTGGCACTTGGTTAAGCAATGGGCGCCTCCACAATTGTAGCAGTGAACGGAGCGTCCACCGCTACTGCCCGATGACAGCTGCTGCTGCGGCTGCTACTGGCCCGAGCCGCGCTTTCGTCGTCCCTTCTTCCCCTGTGCTATTGCCGCGACTCCCTGTGTCTAAGTCAATGTAATCGGGGTGGAAGGGGAGGAGGATGACAAGGCGGAGGATGGAGAAGAGGTCTGCAGGAGGGGCACCGGCGGTGATGCAACGACTGCTATAGCAATGGAGGTCTCCTCATGAGCCACGGCTGCCTCACGGGCCAAAGTCACGTGGAGAAAAAGCTGGTGCGCCCATGGAAGAAGCTGCAATGAGGCCGAAAAAGGCTCAAGCACGGCGTCGCTGTACCGTGTGAAGATGTCGGTATGCTCAAGGCGAACCCCGAGCATGATCGTGCGGAGCGCCCATGGCTGTGTACCTCCTGAAGTCCCAAGGCGCGTGTAGATGCGCATAGCGCGTCGCCAGTAGTCTGTTGCGGGCTTGGTAGGCCCCTGGCGAAGGGAGTGAAAGGCACGGATGTGTGCAGTGCGGGTGGCATGCGTCTTTGCAGCGAGCAGGGTCAGCGCTAGATCCCAGCTCCCCCGTGGATCAGCGTCGGTGTCTGTGCCCGCCTCGCCAAGGAACGGGCGGAAGTCAATGACGGTCTCGCGCGGCATGGCGTAGAGGAGCCCGCGCATCGCCCTAGCCGCTGACAGCACCTGAGCTCGGTCCGTAGTCTGATACAAACTGTGGTAGTAGGGCCACACGCCCTCTGAAGTGGCCCAGACCTGAAAGAGGATCTCCCAACAGTCAAAGCCATCCTCGCTGACATACCGGGGAGGCGGCGTCTCGAAGTCCTTGGGTTGCCGCTCCGTAGGGAGAGCGACCACAGGCTGGGAAGGACGAGAGATGGGAAAGACACCGGGAAGAGGGAAGTCGCTGGGGTGGAGGTCAGGCGACGATTGAAGCTCCGAAAAGGGGGATGTGTGTGGGGGCCGAGAGCTCGTCTGAAGCTGACGGATACGCTCCTGAAGCATACGAATCTCACGCTTGGTTGAGTCGCCCTCCATGCCTGGCATGTCTGGATCCTCGTCCCAAGGCTGAGGAGGTGGCTGGTCGGCTCCAACTCTTGTCTCTGGTGCTGGAGCTGACTGCTGTGTAGAGGGTACAACCCTGGTCGCGCCCTCAGAAGTCTGTCGCGGAGTCGTGGAATGACCTCGAAGGAGCCCGGTGAGTATACGGATGGCGTCAGTCTGCTCCTGCTGCAGTCGACGCATCTCGTCCTGCTGGCTCTGCAGGTCCTCAGTTGCCTGCGAGTGTGGGCTCATGACCCCTGAGGAGGAAGAAGAGGGATCTATCCCCCCTTTTCCCTTCTCGTCGGATGGAGCCATGGTGCCGCTCATTATGGGCCGAGACGTCAAAGTGGTCAGATTGCATAACCGGGAGCGTTTCTCGAGGAGTTGAAGCACAGGCAACTTTTGACCCTCTGACCCACAAATTTCACTAAGTCAGGTGCTGACGTGAGCAGAGATTTGCTGACATCAGCAAAGCCTAATGACGTCAGCAAGTCAAGATGCTGATGTCAGCTCGCCCCCCCTATTTTTTCTTTTTTTTTTGTTGTCAACCCTCGCGACTGTTGCGCGAGCTGGCGGCCGCTTCGCAGTAGCCGCGCGGGAGCTGCGCGGAAGCTGCATAGCAGCTTCCGCTTGGCTGCTGCTGCTGCTGCTGTGTTGTTAGCTGCAGCAGCAGCCGCGCGGCTGCGTGGGGAGCAGCCACCCGGCCGCTGCGTGGGGAGCAGCCGCTTGGCCACTGCGTGCGCAGCTGTGGCAGCAGCCGCGTGCTGCTGCGGCTGCTGCTGCCTGCTGCGGCTACTGCACGCTGCTGTAGCCGCAGCGCGTCGCTGCCGCTGCTGCTGTTGTGCTGCCGCTGCTGCCGCTTCTGCTGCTGCGCTGTTGCTGATGTCGCTGCCGCTGCTGTTGCTGTGCTCCTGCCGTCGCTGTAGCTGCTGTCGCCGCTGCTGCTGCTACCGCTGCTGCTGTGCTGTTGCCGTCGCACGCAGCTGCTGTGGTGCTGCCATCGTGCACTGCTGCCGCTGCTGCTGTTGCCGCTGCTGCTGGATGCTGCTACTCTGCTGCACTGCTGCTGCTGCTGCTGAATGGTGCTGGCAACTGCAGTCTCACATGGAGGTGGTGAGCGACGTCGACGACGATCTGCTGTCGTCCACGGGTCCGGATGGATCTGCTGTAACTGTGGCTCTCACTGCTGCTGCTCTGCTGCGTCTCTGCTGTGCAGCTCGGTGAGAACTGTGTCACCACTGTGATACCATGAGAAGATGCTTGGAAGCTTCCTAGCGACACAGCCGCTGACTAGGCGTCAGTGCCTGGTCAGACGGTGACGACAGTCACAAGTCGTGCACACAACGGCAAGGGTCTGGCTAGGAGACACAAGGCAAAGTGTCAGAATGCTTCAATACCATTTGCAGAGAGAAATGACAAATGACAGGTCCATGGCATAAGTACCTGCCGCGGCGCACGGCGGGTGTCGCACACGGCAGTGCAAGATCGTCCTACAAACCGGCCCAAAACCACTGTTTTGGCCGTAACTCTGCATAGACATGTCAGAATGCTACACCGTCTGAACATAGACGTGCAGAATCAAAAGTCGGACGCTACGACTGGTCACATGCATGCATCAGGCATCAAGCGGTGGACATGCAATACAAAAACATGCAAATTGGGCCCACGGCCAGTCCACCGATAAACTCCTGTGTGCTACAGAAAAAACTGCAGGAGGTCCCGGGTAGCGTGCGGAGCTCTGGAATGGTCGTCGGTCAGCTCCAGGATGGTGGTCCGCCACCAGATGATGCACTGGTGCCTCCAGGGTCCGCATCAGGGATCTGCACGAGTATGGACACGGCCGAGTGGTCACAGTAAACTGTACAGGTCGACATGAACGTCACAAATCACAACACCAAGTTGCTGAAAAATGTGTGAACACGTTGCTCCGCAGCCATTTTGTCATTTTGCAAAGGTGTCTTGAAAGATGGGTGGAAAGATAAGCAAAGACACAAGGGGAAACACGCTGAGAGTGGAGGGACGGAGAGTGCGAGGGGGGAACAGGGAGGGGGGGTAAGAAGGGCATGTCTATTCCCTATCTTGACGGAGAAACTAAGCATAGAAACACATCAGGTCTTGTCTGACTATTGTAAGTTCTTCCAACTGCCACGGATGGATGATCTTTTGCCTCTCATTGTGAATAAAGATGGATTGAAGGAAATCCTGCACACACGAAGAAGAAAGACACTGTAGTAAAACCAGAGGTTTGTGTGTGAGACAGTCTTCCAACACTGAAAAAAGCAGAGGTCCATGTCCGCGAGTGTATCTGAGTATGTGTAGGCAAGGCTGCACACCGGTACGGAGCCGCGGTTCTGAGAATGGAACCGGAACCGCGGTTCCTGTTCCAGCCCGGAACCAGAACCGCGGTTCCTCATGGAACCGCGGTTCTGGTCACGGTTCCACCGAAGTTCCCCTCGTAGGCAAGGCATATGAAGCATGACCGGCTTCCACCATCATGTTTTCTTCAACAAAAACAAGGAGAACGCCTTTCAACACTCCTTTATTGTATGTGGGTACGTGATTGGAGTGCTCACATGGCCTCCAAGGGTGCCACATGAGCAAATAAAGCCCCAACCCCCCCCTCCCCACTCGTT
>SZWC01013722.1:53105-78446 GCA_023375785.1 Penium margaritaceum | reverse complement strand
AAAAATACACTTGTGTATTATTAGTTGACAAGTTTCTAGTTGATTTTGCTCGTCGATCGCTGTGGATCAACAGTCCACAGGGGATATGTAAATGTCAGACACAAATGCAAAAAACTTCCGTATTGGTTGAAAACTGCTTTTTTTATTTGTCGCAACGGAGGAACAACTCGATCGGAGCCCCCCGCCCCCCAACTCTCGCGACTGTATCCCCCCTCCCAACACCCCGAGTGTATTGGTCGGGTGTATCGGGGAGTGTATCGCTAGTATACACATAATTGTAAACAAGTGTATTAATACACTTGTGTATCAATTCGGTCCCCCTCCAGATACACTACCCGATACACCCCCGCAATACATTTCGATTTCAGGAGGGGGGGGAGGGGGTCGACGAGCCCCTCCCGCCCCCCCCCCTCGATACGGTGGTTGGGGGGGGGCTCGAGCGACGACAAAAAGACATGACGTGCGACTTCGTGAACAGGCGGAGGGGGGAGGGGGGGGACGCTCGAGCGACGACAAAAATACATGACGTGCGACTTTCTGAATAGGCGTATGGGTGGTCGGGACACCGCATACTGACGAAATTAGCTAACTCAGAATTGAGGACAAATCAGTGTCATCCATTTAATTACAAGACTAGCATGACATTTTCAAATCGCACAAAGTAGGTAACAATGTAAATTCAGAAACATCGAAAAGATTTTGAAAGAATGTATAGTCACGCGAAAAAATTCAGGGCATATTTTTGCTACGAAAGTTCTGTGAAGTTCTCTTGTTCATGTCCATTAAACGAACCGTGAACGTGATTCCAAGAAGCAATTTCTAAGAAATATTGTTAATCATGTAGGGTATTTCCCTAGAATGATCCTTACCATATGTTCTAGTCATGTACACAACTAATGGAGTGTGTGGATTTGGGGTGATTGGGCATATATGCATGACGTATGACACAAATTGTCTCCAGCATCTTACACCCTACATGGAGCCTTGTTGCGTTTTTTTTTTGGAAACATGGACAAGCTTTCTATTCAAGAATGTGGATCACTTAAACAGAAGTACAAGAACCACATCATCACCTTTTCTAATGTCTTATACGCTCCATGGATCTCAACCAACATAATCTCCCTGAGAAAACTCATGCGACATGGTCTATCCTTCACAAATTCAGGCCTATCAATCTATTTCCATCATCCAATGGGTAGCTCCTAGCTAAAGGAGAGGTGTCATCCAATGGGAAGAAACCCATTGTCATTGCAACAAGCACATAAGAAAATGACGTTCATTTCCGTTTTCTCCCTAAACAAAATAGATGACATAGTTCTACAGCATAAATGGTTTGGTCCTATCCACGATGAAACCTCAACCAATTTCCCTCCAAGGAAATGGTTAAAGGTCTTTGCATATCACACATCAGTTCTACCAAAGAGGAACCATTCACAACATGTGTGCAAAGCAAAAACACACAAAATTTCCCTTAGTACAATCAAATCATACCAACCACAAAAATTCATTTAGTGAATAGAGACATAAGCGGACCCCTCCCATCATCCTCTAGCGGATTCGCGTACTTCATCATCTTCATCATTGATGCATCACGATAGATTGATGTGTTCTCTAATCAGAAAAGACAGATTTTTTGAATTCTTTTATACTTGGTTAGCATAGGTGGAATGAAATTTAGCATCACACTTTCACAGTCTTCATTCAGACAACGGTGGTGAATACTTAAGCAATGAGACTCAAGATCACCTCAAGGAAGGAGTACAACATCAAGCTATGATTCCACATACACCTCAACAAAATGGTGTTGTGGAACGATCAATATGCACAATTAGTGAAATGTATAAATGAACAATGGATGGTGGGCATCAGCCCTCCTCCATGCAACCTGGATTAAAATCCGCACACCAACACGTACACACTCCTCACTGATCACAGCACATGAACAATGGTGTGGTGTTCAACCAGACCTTATCCCTCTCCGCACTTTTTGTTGGATGGTGTTACTCCATATTCCTTGGAAAAAATGTGGATGATTGATGACAAGGCCACATGGGGTATCTACATTCGAAATAGTGAAACCCAAAAGGCATGGTTGTTTCATGATATTGCAACCAAGACCATGTGCAATAGCTGTGAAGTTGTCTTCTATGAAAACATGACATACAAAGCATATCATTGCACAGTCCAAGCAACCCTCAACGTAGAACTCCGCAACTTCAAAACACATCTTTCCGACATTGAGGACAATCCACAATTTCCTCTAAAATTCTCCTTTTTCCACCCAAAGTGCAAGCGGCATCGCACCAAATCCTTTGATAGATCATTAGCCTTCATCCCAGTGAAGACCAGTAATACGCCTTCAACTAAAAAAATCCAACACCACTCAAATTCCACTCCACACTAATTCTTTGTTTAACATTTTCCCTCCTCGAGAGGAATCGATATCCATCAAGGAAGCACTTTCTAGACCACAAGAAAAACAATGGAAAGAAGAAATCAATGCTGATGAAAAATTTCTATTTTGAACAAGGAACTCAATAATTGATTGATGCACCTTCCAACTCCAAACCAGTTGGAGACAAATGGGTTTCCTGCATTCAAACTAGATCTGATGGAAGAAATGAAAAGCTTGTCTTGTTCCAAAGGGATTTACAAAAATTGTGGGGCAAGATTTCCGTGAAATCTATGCACCTTTCAGTGGAAAGATCATAGCTCACACAATGCTAGCTATGGCAATTGTACGAAATATTCACATCCTTCGAATCAATGTGAAAAATGCATTTCTCCAAGGATAAATGGATGCCATTGTGTACATGAAACAACCAGAAGGTTACTCCAACAACACAAATTGAGTCTGAAAACTCCATAAAAGACTCTATGGCCTAAAGAAAGCCCCCTCCTTTGGAATTACACAGTGCGTGAATTCCTTCTGACCCTTTGATCTGTCGCATCTTCCTATGGTGATTGCCTCTTCCTTCATCACTCATCTGCAACCAGTCCTCAAGTCTGTTGCATCCTTGTCTATGTTAACGACGTCCTCATCATTGGTCAAAACAACATCATCACTGAAACAACAGCTTTTTCCATCTCCAAGACATTCAATATGACCATCATACTAGACATTATGTACTATTTTGGGATGGAAATAATTTATGACATTGCCAAGAAAATTTCCCACCTCAATCAGAACACCTACAACGCTAAAATACAGAGCCACTTAAACATCCCTCACAAATCTGCATACGCACCAATGTCTCTACGTCCTCTCTTGTCTATTCTTTGTCCACGCACCAATATGGTGAAACACGAGTATCTCTCTGAAATTGGCTCCCTTGTGTATGTAACAAGTTGCACACGACCTGACCTTCAATATGTGGTTAGCAAGCTTACTAGCCTTAGAATAGTGCGACCAGATACAGCATGTCATAATCTTGATTGTGCTCTTCACTGCTTCTTCTCGACACCTGATTTTCTCTTGACATATGGCACAGAACAAAAACTCCATTTTTTGCGGTTATAGTGACTCTGACAATGGAAACACATAAGGGGATTGCTACATCTGCACAAGGTTCCTATGTACGTTGGAAGGTGCTGCCATGTCTTGGATAAGTCGCAAACATGACAATATGAAGCTAAGCTCCACTGAAGCTTAATATGTTGTCGCAACTCAAACCACTCAAGAGATCATCTACTTTTGCAACCTGTTTTCCGATCTTGGCTTTCCTTGACATGGTCCTTAATTTGTTGAAAATGAATCTACCATCAATGTCAGCAGCTCCACACAATTTAATGGGCACAGCAAACATGTCGACATCATAGGAAATTGGAAAATGTAAAAATTCCTTCATTGTAGATTAGAGCATACATGTATACCCAGCAAATAACAACCTTTCCACTTCCTTACCAAAGGTCTCAATCCCATCCAACATGCACAATGTATGCAAAGTGAAGGCCTCCACCAAATCCACCCGACCATCACCTCTAACATAGCCCTCCACATACCTTATGAGTAGTCCACTGACTCCTCCTGGCCGCAAACTCTTGCCCGACCCACATCTCCACCATTGTATTCAATTCATGAACTGGCATGTGCACACGTGCGCTCTCGTTCCCATCTCTATTGAGGCAACCCAAATATTTCCACTGCCGCATGCCACACCTTGCCTTACAAAGCGTTTGTAATCTCTACCAAAATCCGCACTACACTCATCACCTTCAGCACAATCGTCACACCCTTCCAAATTGACATTGCCTGAACCATCTTCCTCAACAATCTCACCACTACCCACAGGGCAACATTGGGTACCATAAACACATCCTCCTTCTCTATTCAGGGCAAAATGTGCATGATCACATGCTCAAAAACTCGAACAAATGCAACAATTTCCAGCACCAAGAATTCAACTTCTTCAAAGATCACTTTTTCCAGTGCCCACATCCGCATGTTCTGTACCACCTCATCCACATCCGAACACTCCTCCGCCCCACTCCCGTCTGGCTCCTTCTTCTCTACCTATCCCTTTTCATCTTCCATCGCTCCTAATGTGCTCCATGGCCACTGAGCCCACTCTTCCATCTGCATCTTCTTCATTACCTTCGACAATGTCATTTCACTTCCAGTAGGCCCTTCCGCTTGCACAAAAATTGCTAGTGTTCTAAACACACCCACTGTTGCTTCTCCCCATTTAGCCAGGGTTCCTATGGTTTTCATCAATGCCTAGGTTGGAAGTGACAACGGCAGCTCTATCGGCACCTCTGTCTCCTTCTCTTCCTCGTCTATTCCCACCTCCAACAAAGAGTCCCACAGGTTTATCCCGTTTCTCTGTGGTGTCGGAAGCTCCACTTTTACCCTCTTCACAACCACCCTCTCCCTCGGAGGCACTTGCACCCTTAGTATCGGTACCATCCGGTACCACCACTCTCGCCTTGTGCTTGCCTTGCCCACATGCTTGGCTACTTGCCCCTCCATACCCCAAACTTCTTCTCCCCTCAGCCTGGCCTACTACAGCCCCCACCATCATGCCCTTTTGTCATTGCTCTACCGTAGTTCACCTCCCGCTCCTGACGTTCCCCGACTAGAGCTTTCCAGCCACCAAACCCCATGGCGATGGACACACACGTAGCGATTGCGGCAGCACTGGCGGTAGCAACATCGGTGATCCCAGGAACTTCGACTTGCTTTGCTGTTCCATTGTGACGTCAAGATGCGTTCAAAACTAACTGTGTGCAAAATGGAACTACAACCACAATCTTCATAGCCATATCCTTTTATCCCCCTTCCTTTCTTCTTCACCACCCTCTACCCAAACCTACCACTGCATCCTCTCCCGTCCCACTCTCTCATCTCTGGCATCTAACTCATCATTCATTTCACTCCCATCTCTTCACCTCTACCCACCTCATCCGACTTCACTCTGTTTCTTATCTCCTCCCTTCATTATCCCACCAACAGATAAAACCCTCCCTTCACCTTTTCCCCCCGCCAACAACCATCCTCCCCCCCGCTCCTTCCTTCCACCCTCTACCACCCTCTTCCTCTACCTCTGTTTCCCCCCCTACCCCACTGACCGCTCTTCTATATCTCCTTCATTTCCCTCTCACCCAGTGTCCTTTCCTCATTTACCACTTTCCTTTCCACTTTTCCAGTTCTTCTCTCTCTCCTATCCCACCCTCCCCTCCTACCATCCACTCCTTCCTATGTCGTCGCGAGCACCTTAGTGGCTCTCCTTCGCCCAGATGCTTTGGGTGCATGACGCGGGCATCACCTCCCCTTTCTACCTCCTTCACTACCTCCACAACCACGTGCCACCCCGTTTTCTCCACTCGCCTCCCTCTCTCATCGCATTTCCCTCTCCTCTCTCCTCTTGCACATTTATAGGCTCTTCGGCATCTCCCACCTGCCCCAGCACTTTTGGTAGCGTTGTTGTCCACCTCCACCATCCCGGCCCTCCTTGCTGCCCTGTGGCTCCAGCCCCTTGCCCATCCTGACGGCTCTTGTCCTCCTACAAGGGCCACGGGCCATCACGGGCCTGTGCGTCCTCGCCTCCGACCCCAAAACTGTGTCATTTAGGCTGAACAAGGCGTGCATCGACCTCGTGGCATTACGTGCCTTTGTGCCCCCGCCCCACCCTTCCAGGGCTGCTGGTTCCCCTCCACCTCCCAACAACCCCTTTACTCATTCTTGGATTCACCACCCTTCAAACTCCCCACCCACTCAAAATATCACCCGGTGTTGCACACATCGCGTTACTTTGCGGGTCGTGACTTTATTCTTTGTGGAATGGCCTCTCCTAGGTTCATTGAGCCTCAGTGGAGGTTCGTAAATCTAAGGAGTTACTAACCTCCTTCAGCTTGGTCACCCCGTGAGAGTCCATCACGTCTTCTCCAATTTTTTTCTTTTCTTTTTCCCTTCGCCATTGCGGATCCGCTCTGCTTCACCGTTACCCCAGACCCGGGTTTCCATTCTGTCCATGCCACACTATCTCTCTCGAAGGCCCATGTGATAATTCTCCTTCCCAGTCCAAACCATTTGGCTAATGGGATGAACTAGACCTTTGCCCCAACGTCCATCGGCCTTGAACCCTATCCATCTGTTTCTCTCACCGTGGGACTGGTTCCCCTTCACCAAGACACGTTGACTCTTGCTGAATCATTTTGCAGTTCGGTTTCCCTTTCTTTGTCTGAGGAGGATATTGTTACTTCATCAGTCTCATCCATTGTGTTAAATACCTAGTTCATTAACTTACAAATATCTCATCAATCAGGTACAATTCTGCTCAAGGCGGTATATGGTAAACATTATGCAACATCGGTAGGACAAATGTAGTTTCCCTACGCTTGACATACACAGACAGGAAATCTCTAGTATGTGGAAAGAAATATATCAGATTCTTGCAAATATGCAACCAGCCATGAATCAAGCAGCCGACCGTCGCAGCTAAAATAGATTCAGCGTGGGCGATTGTATCCTCAGCTCAACAAACATCAAGATACATTGAGAAGATAGCATGGTGATGCACCCAATCTTCCACGTCAGCAAACTCAAGCAATATTGCGATCCGAGCAAGTGATTCCCGTATACAGATATTGCTCCTCCACCTCCAATCCAAGTGCATGGTGATGAGGAGTACATGATAGAGAAATTCCTTGGATGTCGACATTGGAGAAACGAGAACAGTATTTGGTCAAGTACCAAGGCTAAGATGCCAAGAAGAGCTTCCATGTTCACCTGATACATGCCTTCTCTAGGCCTCGCCGGCCAATATCTACCAACGCGGTGGGACATTGTGGCTAAATGGGTGAGAACTGTTACGTCACAAATGCACATGAGTCTCTAAGGTCTACGAGTGGGGATTTTTTCCATGTATTTGTGGTTCATCGCATGTCGAACTCTAGATTTTTGTGCCATTTTGACGAAGGAATTTTTGGTCACCTGCCTTGCCCTTTGGTGTTCCTTTCTAGAAGACTCTAACACATTCGATTATTTTCCATGAGGGTCGACAGAATTCTCGCAAACCATATTGATGTTTTCATACTGTTCAGACAACTTCTTGAGGGTCCTAGACTTTTTTTACTCCGCAACTCAATGTTCTTGAAACCCCCCGACTTCTCGGCATAGTTTCTCAAACTGACCACTCATGTGATGTTGCATGCTTCACTCAAATCAGGCACACAAGACCCAGCATATGCCTCCTTGTGTTTGTTACCATTGTATGTATGCGTTCCACATGTTTGAAACTTTTCATCAAATTACACTTTTTTTTTCCATACAAATGAGCAAATTTTCCCAATTCCTTGAGTTGTTACTAGTCTGCACCTCATCCATATGAACCATGTATGTTCCGCTCGACATAACAACAAGGGGCAAATAGATTGCGATGCGAAAGTGGACGTATGTGGTCTCTACAATGCTAGCACCACCACTTATGCTGACGAAGCACGGTTAACAGAAACCCCTTCCGATCAGTGTGCTCTCATTGAGCCATCGTGTACCTTTACAGACCTAAGCTAAGAGGACCAATCGAAATCCTTGGAGATGATGCACCTTGTCCCATCGGTACTTTTTGGGAAACAAGTACCGTGAAAGGTAGGTTCACAGCAACATAACCACCATGCAAATTCAATGAGAACACTCCCATATCACTGTGCCAATGTAATGCAACTACAAGGTTCCATTCTGTTCATGTAGCGATACCACATGGTACCGCTGATGACATCCTACATAGCCTTCAACGATGTCAAAACCGGTCAACCATTTCCTTGGACTTTTGCTAGGGGCGACTTAGCAAAAAGTGAAAAAATGGGGGCAACCTGGAAAATGAATAAAAAGTGGGGGCGAGCCAGCAACATGTTTTTCCAAAGGGGACGATATAGCGATAATCCTCCGAATGGGGGCTTCTCACATATGGTTGCTCTACAATGGGAGCGACTTGGAGTTTAGCTAGGGGGGGGGTTGGAGGGGGAAGCACCTGTGGTTCTTCTTCCTATTTTTTCTTCTTTGACAAAAACATGCAAACAATGGTCCTGATGCTGACACATTTTTGCACTCCCTCCGTCTTTGCATTGCGTCATGTCTTACACAACATTCAAAAAGGAGAAATACGTTTTGACCTGTGTAGGCCCTATACTGGCATGCGATCCTTGACAAGCATCAAAAGAGAACCCGTGGAGGACATGCAAAGTGATAATTCTCTAGGAAGCTTCCTAGCCTTTCTACTGTTGACATGGAAACATAGTCCAATTAGCCGGCACACTAACAAACAAGCAAGTGCAAGAAACAATGAGAGTTAGGCTAGGAAGATGCACAAAATCTATCAAGCTCCAATAGCATAGTAATTAAGAGGGATGAAAACTGAAAAGAACACATCATAAATGATCACCGTGGCGCAAGGCGGGTGATGCACACAGTAGTGCCAATTTGTCCTAAAACTGACCCAAAAATGTTGTTTTTGATGTGACTCTATGCAAAGCATCCAAATGTAACACCATTCAAAGCTAGAGATGCACAATCTCGTGTTCGACACTACGACTAGTCACACGCATAGTTTTCACATGGATCAGTGAACACACAATGTAAAGCATGGAAATGGTGCTCACAACAGAGTCCATTGAGAAAACTCTAGGAGCTGTAGAGATACCATAGAATACTCGAGCAAGCACCCAGGACGCCGTGACAACTGTTTGGCACTTGTGGGTGGATGGATCCACCGCCTGTTGGTGCTTCGGTGCTAGCTTGGTCCGCATCAGGATTGTGCACAAGCATGGACATGGCCGAGTGGTCACAATAAGTTGAACAAGGAGACAAGGATAAACAAAATAAAAAAAACACCCCATGACCCGATGGTACGCATGTCCACACACGGGCAGGTTGTGACACATGTGTGTAACAAGATGCTGAAGAGTCCATACTTACACACCCTACTCTTGGCCACTATAAGGCAAGGGTTAAAGCTCAACACAACGAATGGCCACCATGAACTTTTCGGAAGTGCCTTGCACTTGCAAGTGCCTTGGTCAAGACGTCAGCGGGCTCCATGTCTGTGCTGACCAAGATGACAGAGATCACTCTTCGCTCCATAAGATTAAACACAAAGTGATGCTCAATAGTAAACTACTTTGTGCGTACTTGAAACACACCAATATTCTCTACAATGGTAGGATCACTCTAGTTGCCACGGTGCCAAAAAATTAAAGGAAAAACCCACGTAACTCACGAAACAGACGTTGCTGCCACACCGCCAGAACATTCCTAGCCCCCAGCGTAACATACTCAACCTAGAATGAAATATATGTAATACATTTTTGCTCTCCGCTGGGCCACAACACAACGATGCCACCTATTAGGAATACATAGCTTGTCTGACTACGCCCATCAGGGCTAAACACACCTATCACTCTCTGCATAGCCATCAACCTCCACCAAACACTGACATTAAAAGAAAAATGTGAGGTATGGTGCGGAGACCGTGTACCGCACTACTTGCATGGCCGCATAAATGGCTCTCGCCCAAAGACATTGTGAAAACTGTATAAGGAGGTTGACAGCAAAGGCAATGACAGGTCATGTGGTAGTGGCCAAGTAGAACAAAGAGTCAATGAGGAGAAATTACAAGGTCACGTCCACTATCTCCCTGGGTTGTGATCGATCATCCACCTTTACACCATCCTGCTCGTTAGGTATGATGGGGGTGGAGACTTTGGGAACTGTACCAAGGAGGTCAGAAAACCACTCCCTCGCAACGCGGGTCTTACGTGCCTTATGCAACAAGAGTATCCGCCACTGACGATCACATACGATCTCCATCCCGAGAAACACGGCTACAGGACCAAGATCCTTGAGGAAGCCAAGGCAGCTTGAAGGATTGCCTTGGCTTCCTTCACATCCTCCAGAGAAGGAGACGCAATCAAAAGGTCATCCACGTAGACCAAAAAAGTGGTACAGCTCTTGGCTGTCCGTCTGAGAAATTGGGACGGGTTGGTGTTACTATACATGTTATCGGTAATTCTTAACGTGCCAATGATCCCCAATTTCCAGCACCTGGGTGACTTTTTCAAGATGTAAATGCCTTGCACAAGCGCCAAAGCTTGTTACCAACCTCAAATCAAGGTGGGTGGACGATGTAGATCTCCTCCTCTAAGGTGCCATGAAGGAACACATTGTTGACATCCATCTTGTGCAGCTCCCTATCATGGTGAGAAACAACACCAAGCATAGCGAGAGCGGTGGTCATGCGGCCAATGAGTGTGAAGGTGTGAGTGAAATCCACACCTTCACCCTGTGAGAACCCCTCGGTTTTCAAGCAAGCCTTGTAGAGAGCAAGTATTCTACTTGGCTTTACCTTATAATGAAAGACCCACTTAGCATGTACAACCCTCTGCCTAGGCGGTAGGACGACAAGATCATTGACACAGTACTCACGGATGGCTTTCAGCTCATCCTCACAAGCAGCACACCACAACTCTGCATCTTGAGCCGAGAGTGCCTCCTTCAATGTGCCTTGATCAGGCGTCCTCGCGGAAGAGCTCTGGGTGGCCAAGAAACATCCCTTTTGACTCACTCTGACGATGACAAGGTCAGCTGTGGCATCGCAAGCAATCGAGAATTCTTTGGAGACCAGCACGTGACTGAGAAGCATTACCGCGTATATCTCGGTATAGTCTCAGATGCACCCAACCAATGGCCTTTGTGCTAAGATCTCCAGTCGGAACACTATGAGTGTAGTGTTTAGGTGCCAGATTGACTATCCGCTAAGCCTTGGAGGCCAGTGGCCGAAGAAGACCACCAGGCTCACAATAGAAGCCCAAAGCTGAGGTGCTCATCTTTGGTTGTGTACCAAACCAGTTGGTCCACAGCCGGAGGGGCCGCGAGCTCACAAGGAAGGGGAGAGGATGTAAGAAAAGTGTTGTCTTGCACATCGAGGACCTAGTCCTCTGTCTGCAAGTGCAGACAGAGGACTAGGTGTATCTTAGGAGACCTCCATAGGCACAAGGCAGGGTGTTCCACGGGAAACCGGCAAAGACACGGAAGTAGGTGTTCCAGAAGGGACCGAGACTAGCACGAGACCAGGTGTGCCACAAAGGACTCAGATTGACACAAGAATAGGTGTGCTAGAAGGGAACGAGATAGGCATGGGAGGAGGTGTGCCAGAAGGGACTGAGACTCCCACAAAAGTAGGTGTGCCAAAAGGGATGGACACGAGTATGAAAGCACATGTGCTAGAGGAAACTGCCAAGGCTACACGACCAAAAGCCATAATGGCCGGATCTTCATCAGTCGGAGACCAGACCATAGGTGAGGAGGCCTGGACGGACCCATCCATAGGTCTTCACTCCCCCATCTGCCAAGAAGCCACACAAGTGGGAACGTGGTTGGCAACCAGCGACAAAATGTTGGATAGGTCGTGGCAGGTGAGAGTGCCAAAAAGGAGAGCGTCTTGTGACTAAAAAGTACGGTGACGAGCGGGGTCCCAAAAGCGCCAGGCCTTCAACTCTGGGAAAACACAAAGGAAGTCACACATGCACCCCTGAGGTGAGACCTTGGACCCCTGCTAATCCTCGATGTACCAGAATTAAGGTAGAGATCCCCAAACATGAGCAAGATGGAGGTCAACGTCATGGTCGAACCACAACTCGAAGGGTGTGACATGGTTTAGAAAAGGACTGTGCGGTAGGATTTTCCAAACCCATGTCATTTAGGAGAATCTCTCAAAGGCGAGTTATGAATAATCACCTCACATTCACGTACTTGTCGATCGGTGTATAAAGAAGTGTATTTTTTAAAGCATTTTTCACAAAACATCCACAAAAATGCATGCCAAAAAAGTCTACATGTACATTCCTTTCTTAGAATGAAAACCATAATGGACTCTAGGTGATTTTTGGTAGTTTTTTTTAAACATCCATGTTCACTAGTTTGTTCACTTCCCAATACACTTGTTGATACACGATGTCACGGGTGAGGCAATCGGTCATATATGTCAAAGGTAAAGGACATTGGAAGACTGCACTCAGATGTTTGGCCCCATAATCGTAGCAATGGTAAGAAAAACCACTACCATTGCTCACCGGCTGCTATCGCTACTGTTGATATCCCTTGCAGTTTCTCTCTTTTCCCTTCTTCCCCTGTCGGGTGGCATCCTTCTGTTGTGACCCAGCGGCAAGCAATGATGTATTCCAAGTAGCTCATTACAGGTTGAGTATGTTGTGCTGGGGGCTAGGTATGCTGTGGCATTGTGGTTGCAACGACTGGTTTATGAGTTGCGTTAGATTGTGCCTTGAATTTTTCTACACCGTGGCAGCCAGAGTGATCTTTCCATTGCCGATAACTCTGGTGTGTTTCATGCATGCACAAAACACATTACAATTGAGCATCACCTTGTGATTGATCTTGTGGAGCGACAGGTGATCTTCGTCATCTTGGTCAGCACAGACATGGAGCAGGCTGACTTCCTGACAAAGGCACTTGCGTGCGGAAAGTTCATGGTGGGAATTTGTTGTGTTGGGCTCCACCCCTTGCCTGAGAGTGGCTGAGAGGTGGGTATGTAAGTATGGGCTGTCAAAATCTTGTTGCATACATGTTTCACAACCTACATGTGTATGGACATGCATACCATCAGGTTTTGGGGGAGTGTTGTGATGTGAGTTGTCCTTGTCTCTTTGTACAACGTATTGCGACCACTCAGCCATGTCCATGTTTGTGCACATCCATGATGCGAACCAAGCTAGCACCGGAGCACCAAGAGGCAGTGGATGCATCCACCCACAACTGCCAAACAGCTGTCACGGTATCTAGGGTGCTTGCTTGGGTGCTCTACGATATCTCTATAGTTGCTAGTGGTTTCTCAGTGTTCTGTTTAGTGAGCACCATTTCCATGCTTTACATTGTGTGTTCACTGATCCAAGCTGAACCTATGCCTGTGACTAGTCATAGTCTTCGACTCAAGATTGTGCATCTCTAGGTTTGGGTGCATGTGCAAAGAGTTAAACAAAAAACAGTGGTTTTAGGCTGGTTTTAGGACAAATTGACACTACCGTGTGCATCACCCGCCATGTGCCACGATGAGAATTTATGATGTGTGCTGGTCAGTTGTCATCTCTCTCTGCATTACTATGCTATTGGAGCTTGGTAGATTTTGCGCATGTTCCTAGCCTAACTCTCGTTGTTTCTTGCACTTGCTTGTTTTCTAGTGCGACGGGTAAGTGGACTATGTCGCTATGTCAACAGTAACAAGGCTAGGAAGCTTTCTAGCTATTTACCACTTTGCATGTCCTCCACAGGTTCTTTTTTTATGCCGGTCAAGGAGTGCATGCCAATATAGCGCGTGCACAGGTCAAAAGGTATTTCTTCTTTCTGAATGTTGTTCAAGACATCACGCAATGCAAAGATGAAGTGAGTGCACAAATGTGTCAGCATCAAGACCATTGTTTGCAAGTTATTGTCAAAGAAGAAAATTTAGGAAGAAGAACCACAGGTGCTCCCCCCTCCACCCCCCCTTTACGGCTGAACTACGAGTTGCTCCCATTCTAGAGAAACTATATGTAAGAAGCCCCAATTCCGAGGATTATCGCTACATTATCCCATTTCAAAACAAATGTCACTGGCTTGCATCCATTATTTATTTGTTTTCTAGGTCACCCTCATTTCTTTCAGTTTTTTCTGGGTCGCCCCTAGCAAAACTCCAAGGAAATTGTTCAGGAAGTTTTTCATCGGCCACAGGTGTGTAGGATGTCATCAGTTGTACCATATGGTATTGCTACATGAAGAGAATGCAACCTTGTAGTTGCAGTACATTGGCACGATGGCATGGGAGTGTCCTTGTTGGATTTGCATGGTGGGTTTGTTGCTATGAACCCACCTTCAACGATACATATTTCTCAATGAATAGTGACAGGACAAGGTGCATCATCTTCAGGGATTGCAATTGATCTCTTACCTTAGGTCTCCAAAAGTGCACAATGGCTCAATGAGAACACGCTGAGCGGAAGGGATTTCTGTTGACCGTACTCTGCTAGCATAAGTGGTAGTGACAGCATTGTAGACATGACATACGTCCCTTGTTGCGCCGAGTGGAACATCGATGGTTCATATGGATGGTTCATATGGATGAGGTGCAGATTGGTAATAACATCAAGGAATTGGGAAATTTTGATAGTTTGTATGTAGCAATATGTGTACTTTGATGAAAAGTGTCAAACATGTCAAGCGCATATACATAATGGCAAGAAACACAAGGAGGCATATACTGGGTCTTGGGTGCCTGAATTGAGTGACACATGCAACGTCTCGTGAGTGGCCGATTAAAAAAACTCTGCCGAAAAGTCAGGGGGTCTCAAGAATATTGAGGCGTGGATTAAAAGAAGTCTAGCACCCTCAAGAAGTTGTCTGAACAGTATAAAAACATCAGTACAGTACGTGAGACTTGTGCCGACCTTCATAAAAAATGATTGAATGTGTCAGAATATTCTAGAAAGGAACACCAGAGTTCAAGGCAGGTGACTAAAAATGCCCTCACCAAAACGGCGTAGAGATCCAGAGGTTGACATGTGGTGGACGACAAATGTATGGGAAAAAATCCCCACTGGCAGAGCTTGGGTACCCTGGTACGTTTGTGATGAAACACTTCCCACCCATTTGCCACAATGTCCCAGCGGACTAGTAGACGTTGGCCGGTAAGGCTTAGAATAGCTGTACATCAGGTGAACATGGAAGTTGTTCCAGGCGTCGTATCTGTGCTTCTTGACTAGATATTGGGTTGTTACTAACCAATGTCAATGTCTAAGGATATTCTTAATCATATTCTTCGTAATGTCGTTTACGTGGATTGGAGGTGGAGGAGAAATAACTCTATAAGGAAATCTTTTGCCGGGTTCATGGTAGTGCTTGAGTTTGCTAACGCGGAAGATAGGATGGATAACCATCTAGTCAAGTAGGCACAATTGAGGGATAACCAGATTTTTCATTTGCTTGATCTAAAATAGGCCAAACCATCGGGTTTTGAGCTTTGCAAAGTACTTTCAATGTATCTTGATGTTTGTTAAGCTAAGGATATGATTGCCTGTACTGAATTTGTTTCCGCTGCAACGTTTGGCTGCTTGCGTATTTGCAAAGATCTGACATGTTTCTTCCCAGACACTACAGATGTACTATATGTGTATGTCAACCATAGGAAAAATACACTATTTCTATAGTCCTACCGATGTCGCAGAATATTTACCGTATACTGCATTGAACGGAATTGTACCTGATTGATGAAAGATTTGTAAGTTAGTGAACTAGGTATTCAACACAATGAATGAGACCGATGAAATAACAACATCCCCCTCGGTCAAAGAAAGGAAACTGGAATTTGCCTTATAGTTCAGCAAGAGTCAACTTGTCTTGGTGAAGTGAAACCCGTCCCGTGGTTAGGGAAATAGATGGGGAGGAGTCAAGGCCGGTTGAGTGGTACGTAAAGGTATTAATTGTTTGGAGAAAGGAGGTTAAGAGAAAGGTCTGGTTCATCCCAGTAGCCAAATGGTTTGGAGTGGGATGGAGGATTATCACAAGGGCCTTTGTGAGACATTGTGTGGCAAGGACAGAATGGAACACGGCCTTTGCTTCACCGTTACCCCAGGTCCGGGGTAATAGTGAAGCACAACGGATCTGCAATGACCAACGGAAAAAAAAGACAAATTATGGAGAAGTAGTAATGACTCCTAGGGGGTAAGCAAGCTGAAGGAGGTCTGCAATTCCTTCGAGTTGCGGACCTCTGGTTAGGCTCAATGACCCTAGAAGAGGCCGTTCCACTAAGAATCAAGTCGCAACTCCAAAGGGGCACGACCCGGAGAGTAACGCAATGCATGCAAGACCGGATGGGACACAATTCCATGAGGGCAATGTGCGCCTTGTTAAGCCCAATGACACATTTTTGCGGTTGGAGTTCAGGACCCACAGGCTCGTGATGACCCACAACCCTAAAAGGAGGACAACAACCGTCAGGATGGGCAAGGGGTTGGAACCATAAGGTGGTAAGGAGGGCCAATATGGTGGAGGCGGGAAACATTGATACTGGAAGCATGAGGCAGGTGCGGGGTCCCGAAGTGCCCAGACATTTGTACGAGGAGAGGGGAGATGGAAATGAGATGAGAGAGGGAGAAGATGGGGGCCGTGTGGTTGTGAAGGGGGTGAAGGAGGTGGACAGGGGAGGTGATGCCTCCAGCAAGCACCCGTAGCACGTAGGCGAAGGAGGGCCGCCAAGGTGGTTGCGCGTGCATAAGAAAGAGGGGATGGTAGGAGGGGAGGGTGGTACAGGAGAGAGAGTAGAACTAGAAAACTGGAAAGGAGAGTGGTCAAGGAGGAGAGGATGCCAAGTGATAGGGGAAGGAAGGAGATATGGATGGATGGTCAATGGGGTAGGAAGGGAAACAGAGGTAGAGGAAGAGGGTGATAGAAGGTGGGAGAAGGGAGCGGGGGGGAGGAAGGTTGTTGGGGGGAAGATGGTGAAGAGAGGTTTTCACCTAATAGTGGGATAATGAAGGGAGGAGACAGGAAACAAAGTGAAGTGGGATGAGGTGGAAAGAGGTGAGGAGATGGGAGTTGAAGTAAGTGATGTGTCAGATGCTAGAGATGATAGAATGGGAGGGAAGAGGATGTAGTGTTGGGTCTTGGTAGAGGAGGGTGAAGGGGTAAGGAAGGAGGATACAAGGATATGGCTATGAACATTATGGTTGCAATGCCATTTTGGAAAATTTTTGTTGTGGATACATCTTGACGTCACGGAGGAAAAACGAAGCAAGTCGACGTTCTTGGGATCACCGGTGTCGCTACCGCCAGTGTTGCCGTCATAGCCACGGGAGGTGAAGTGTGGTAGATCAATGGAAAAAGTGCATAAGAGCAAGGGCTGTAGTAGGCTAGGCTCATGGGAGGAGGATTTTGGGGTGTGGAGGGGCGAGAAGCCAACCTAGCTGGCAAGGCAAGCAGCAAGGCATAAGTGGTGCTACCAAACGGTACCAATATTGAGTGTGCAAGTGCCTCTGAGAAGGAGTTTGGTTGTAAAGAGGGTAAAAGTGCAGCTTCTGACACCATAGAGAAATGAGGTAAGCATGTGGGATTCTTTGTTGAGTTATGGTTAATCACCCTAAATTCATACACTCGACAATTGCTGTATCAAAAAGTGTATTCTTATGTGCAAACATTTTTCAAAAACCATCACTATTAATTCATGTCACTAGACCCCACATATACATTCCTTTTGTAAGGTGTTGTTTATCATGGATTACATGTACTATGTACTAGTTTTTTTAGAAGTCCATGTTCACTAATATGTTCACTACCCAATACACTTGTCAATACACAGTTTCAGGGGTGAGGTGATTGGTCATATATGTCTTTGTTGGAGGTGGAAATCGATGAGGATGAGAAGGAGACGCAGGTGCGGGTAGAGCTGCCATTTTCACTTCCAGCCTAGGCACAGGTGAGCACCATGGGCATCCTCGCTAAATGGAAAGAAGTAACAGTGGACGTGTTGAGAACGGTAGCAAGTTTTTTGGAAGAGGCAGGGCCTGCGGCAAGTGAAATGACAGTGGTGAAGGTAATGAAGGAGATGCAAATGGAAGAGTGGGCTAAGTGGCCATTTAGCACATAACGAGAGATCTGAGATGAAAAGGGATAGGAGGAGAAAAAGGATCCAAACGTGAGTGGGGCGGACGAGTTTTTGGTGGTGGATGAGGTGGTGCGAAACATGCAAGCGTGGGCACTGGCAAAAGTGATTCTTGAGGATGACAAATTCTTGGTGCTAGATGTCTATGCATGTGTTCGTGTTCTTGAACATGTGATTATGCACAATCTTTCGGGACTAGAGAAGGAGGATGTGTTTATGGTACCCAATGTTTCCCTCTAGGTAATGGCCAGATTGTTGGGGAAGATGGTTCAGGCAATGTCAATTCGGAACGGTGTAACTTTTGTGCTGAAGGTGATGAGTGCAGTGTTGATTTTAATAGAGATTGCAAATGCTTTGTAAGGCAAGTTGTGGCATGAGGCAGTGGACATATTTGGGGTGCCGCAAAAGAGATGGGAACAAGAGCGCATGTGTGCACATGCCAGTCCATGGATTGAATACAATTATGGAGCTGTGGGTTGGGCAAGAGTTTACAGCCAGGCTGAGTCAGTGGACTCCTCATAAGGTATGTGGAGGGCGTAGTTGGAGGTGATGTTCGGGGGAATTTGGTAGAGGCATTCACTTTGCATGCACTGTTCATGTTAGATGGGATTGAAACTTTTGGCAAGGAAGTCGACAGGTATATATTTGCTGGTTATATATGTATGTTCTAATCTATGTGCAAGGAATTTTTATGTTCTCCAATGTCCTTTGATGTCGGCATGTTTACTCTACCCATTGAGTCGTGTGGAGGTGTTGACATTGATGGTAGATTGATTTTTGATAGATCAAGGACCATGTTGAGGGAAGTCGAGTTCAGAAAACAGGTTGCAGAAGAAGATGATCTCTTGAGTGGTTTGAGTTGTGGCAACATGTTATACTTCAGTGGAGCTTAAATTGATGTTGTCTTGTTGGCGACTTGTCCAAGACATGGCAGCACCTTCCAACGTACATAGGTACCATGTGCAAGTGTAGCAATCCCCTTATGTGTTCCCATTGTCAGAGTAACTAAAACAACAAAGAAGGAGTTGTGTTTCTGTTCCATATCTCAAGGGAAAATCAGGTGTTGACAAGAAACAGTAAGGAGCACTATAAAGTTTATGACATGCGGTATGTGGTCGAACCATTACAAGGCTATTAAGCTTGTTGATCGCATATTGAAGTTCAGGTCGTGTGCAACTTGTTGCATACATAAGGGAGCCAAATTTAGAGAGATACTTATGTTCGGCCATAGTGGTGTGTGGACGTAGAATAGACAAGAGTGGATGTAAAGACATCGGTGCGCATGTATATTTGTGAGGGATGTTGAAGCGGCTCTATGTTATAGCATTGTACGTGTTCTCACTGAGGCAAATAATGTGCTTGGCCATTTCATAAGAGATGTTCATCCCAAACAGTAGGTTATGTCTGTGATGATGGTCATATTGAATTTCACGGCCATAGAAGAAGCTATGGTTTTGGAGATGATGTCGTTTCGACCAATGATAATCATTGACTTTGTTGACATCGTCAACAAAGTCAATGATGCAACATACAAGAGGACTGGTTGTAGATGAATTATGTAGGAAAGGCAATCATCATAGGCAGATGCGACAGATCAAAGGGTGAGAAGGAATTCTTGCAATGTGTTATATGAAAGGAGAGGGCTTTTTTTAGTGCATAGAGGCTTTCACACAGTTTGCAGACTCAAATTGTGTTGTTGGAAAGACCCCTTGGTTCATTCATGTGCACAGAGGCACCCGTTTCTCCATGGAGAAAGGAATTTTTAACGTTTATTTGCAGGATGTGAAGATGTCGTACAGCTGCCATAGCTAGCAGTTTGTGAGTTATGGTGCATCCACTGATAGGTGCATAGATTTCAAGAAATTCTTACCGCACAATTATTTTAAATCCCTTCGCAACAAGACAAGCTTTGAATTTTTCATTTGTGCCATCAGCTTTGGTTTGAATTCACAAAATCCATTTAACTCCAACTGGTTTGGCGTTGAAAGGTGTATCAATAAATTCATGAATTCCTTGTTCGAGAAGAACTTTTCAATAAGCATGAATGTTTCTTTGCATTGTTTTTCTTGTGGTCTAGAAAGTGCTTCCTTGATGGATATCGGTCCCTTTGGAGGAGGGAAAATGCTGACAAAAGCAATAGTGTGGAGTGGATTTTGAGTGGTGTTTGATCATTTGATTTGAAGGCGTGTTACTAGTCTTCGCCGGGACAAAGGATGCTGATCTGTCGTAGGAATTGGTGGGGTTCCACTTGCACTATGGTTGGGAAAAAGGAGAAGTGCTTAGTGGAAATTATAAAGTGTCTTCAGTGTTGGAAAGATGTGTTTTGAAGTTGCGGAGTTCGATGTTGAGGGTTGCTTTGATTGTGCAATGACATGCTTTGTATGTCGTGTTCCATAGAAGATAGCATTTCAGCTATTGCACATGGTCTTGGTTGCAATATCATGAAACAAATATGGCTTTTGGGTTTCACTATGTCCAATGTAGATACCCCATCTGGCCTTGTCATCAATCTTCCGCATTTTTTAAGGAATACAAAGTAACACCATCCAACCAACAGTGCAAAGAGGGATAAGGTCTGGTTGAAAACCACACCATGGTTCATGT
Source organism: Penium margaritaceum (assembly GCA_023375785.1). Classification (NCBI taxonomy): domain Eukaryota; kingdom Viridiplantae; phylum Streptophyta; class Zygnematophyceae; order Desmidiales; family Peniaceae; genus Penium; species Penium margaritaceum. Next base: position 57,705 of record SZWC01013722.1, on the reverse strand, counting down.
GGTGTGATCAGTGAGGAGAGTGCACACATTGGTCTGCGGGTTTTAGTCCAGGTTGCATGGAGGAGGGCTGATGGCCACCATCCATTGGTCATTTTGGCTTGTAAAAAAGACATTTATTTATTTAACTAATTGTGCATATTGATCGTCCCATGACACAATTTGGTAGAGGTGTATGTGGAACCATAGCTTGATTTTGTAATCCTGTTTCTTTGAGGTAGTCTTGAACCTCATTGCTAAAGCATTCACCACCATTTTCTGAATGAAGAATATGAAGTTGTGATGCTAACCTTTGTTCCACATGTGCTAACCAAGTTCTGAAGAGTTTGAAAAAAAATCTTTGCTGATTAAAGAATGTGTGAAAGTGTTTCCTGATGCATTAATGATGAAGATGATGAAGTACGTGAATCCACTAAATGATGGTGGGAGGGGTCCGCTTCTGTCCGTATTTACTAAATGAATTTTTGTGTTTGAGATGGTTTGATTGTTTTAAGGGAAAGTTTAACACGTGTTCTTGCCTTGCACACATGTTCATGGTTCCTCTACGGTACAACTGGTGTGTGATATGCGAAGACCTTTAACCATTTCCTTGGCGGGAGGTTTTTTGAGGTTTCATCTTGTGTAAGTGAGATATTTCAGTGAGGAAGTATGCCTTTTTTCCTGGAGTTGATTGCCTTATAGCCTGGGTCTGGGTTAACGGTAAAGCTGAGCTGATTCGTAGTAGCTGATGTGAAGAAAAAGAATGGAGAAATTGTGCTCAACTCAGAGGGGATGAGTTGGATGAAAGCGTTTTGCAATTCCTTGGAGTTGCAAACCTCCAATGAGGCACAAAAACCCTGTGACAGGCCGTTCTGCACAGATTGAGCCACAACTCCAAAGAGGCGTGGCCCATAGAGTCGGGGAATGTGCACAATGCTCGGTCACATGCTACAAGGTGGGGGGTGTGAAGGGTGGTGCACGTGTGAATTAGGAAAGGGGGCGTTGGTAGGTCAAGGGAAAGAAGAATAATCTCATGCACAATGAAGGTATGGTGGCCGGAATTGGTTGCTTTATGGTCACCGCCAATGGCTCTCCCAACCCATGCGCGGTTTTTGTGGGAACGTGAACAAGAGTTGTGAGCCAAGAACCAAAAATGCAAATATTGTGACACCAAAAGGAAACTTTTCAAGAAAAAATGTGAAAAACGATGTCATCATATTATTAATGAATGTGGATTTCAAATTTGTTTGTGAGTGTAAGCTATTCAATACATAATATTTCAAGTGCAATATTGTCAAGGATTCCCTTCAAAGAGAAGATAGGCTCTGTTTACGGGCTCATGTTACGGGGCTTTACACCGTACATGGAAATTATTTGAATTCATACCTCTGAATTGATTCCTCTAGCATTTCAACAATAGGGCAACTTAGCCTAAAATATTGTTACATTTTTTTGAATGTTTGGTCGAGAAAGTTTTGAATTATTTGCAAGGTACAATGGAGAATGAGGGTTTGAACAAGGTAGACAAATCTGCATGTGTAACAGGTTTTGAGTATGGTAGCTTGTATAGAGATTTTTGATGATTTCATACAAAATCCTATCTTTCTCACAAATACCTTCTTAGTCTTGTAACAATAGGAAATCAAACTGTAAAAGATGAAATAATCCATCCCCCATGTTAAGAGGTAAGTTTCAAGGATCTGAATATGGCAATGGAAAGTTATTGTGTAATCACTTGGTGGCACCAAGTAGAATGATATAGAATACAGTGGCGCTTCATGTAATACCATATGGTAAGATGTTGTGCATACATATGTTCTATAGAAAGAATATTGTGTGCATAAGACAAGATTTTATCTTCACATTCAGATAACCACATTCATGAAGTATTTGCTTTACTCATCATAAATACTCATTTGAGAATTAAGGTCCCAATATGTAACACCTTTGAAGAAGATGGTGATTGAGAAATTTGCATGTCCTTGGTGAATAGGAATCGAGGATACCAACACTAGATGAGTAAACAGAACAAGGCATTGGTTTTGTGAAGAAAAATCTACTTCTATTCCTCATGGCTTAAGGATAAATTTGATCTCCTTTAATTGGCAAAGAAAATTTTAAAGAAAGAGGGGTGGGTTTGGAAGTTTGTTGCTTCTTCTCTCCTTTGAACTTTGTATCTGACCAAGCATCTTTTCATGCTTGTGGTCCACAAGAAATGTTCAATGAATTTTCATTCACGAGAATGTAACTATGATTGTGTAGAGAAACAAAATGCACTTAAAGGATCACTTATTTCATTTATGGTTAATCACCCCTTAAAAATTCACCCTTCATTCAGTGTACATGTCCAAAGTAGTCACTTGGAAGTTTCATGGTACCTTCGTGGACGTTACGTCACAATTTCATTTTACCAGTTGTCCATAGACAGAATAGTGTATAATTATTCTTCAACATGGGAAAGAACGTGGAAGGATCTCAGTGACATTTTTACTACCTAATAAAAACCATGGTTTAGCGATTCACAACTCTATCTACATTTCCCTTTAAAGCACCTATATGTGTACATACACATAAACTGTACTACATCTGTAAATACGTAATAGACGTATTTGTGGACTTGGAAGCTCGTCAGACCATTAGACGTTTACGAGGTTCGACGTTCCCTACTCGGGCTCCCACTGGGCCCTGGTCGATTGGGGCTGGATGCTGTGCTGACTCGGCAAGTTGCTTCGCTGTCTTTTTTTGTTTTTTCCTTGTCCATCGACGACTAGCGACAAACGTCGTGGTCGNTCAGTGACATTTTTACTACCTAATAAAAACCATGGTTTAGCGATTCACAACTCTATCTACATTTCCCGTTAAAGCACCTATATGTGTACATACACATAAACTGTACTACATCTGTAAATACGTAATAGACGTATTTGTGGACTTGGAAGCTCGTCAGACCATTAGACGTTTACGAGGTTCGATGTTCCCTACTCGGGCTCCCGCTGGGCCCTGGTCGAGTGGGGCTCGGTACTGTGCTGACTCGGCAAGTTGCTTCGCTGTCTTTTTTTGTTTTTTCCTTGTCCATCGACGACTAGCGACAAACGTTGTGGTCAGCGGTCCTCGCGAGCCGTCGACGAGTGTTTTCAGATGTCTACTCCAAATACACTTAGTATCGGTTGTCCAATACACTCCCCAGCTACACAACCCCAATACACTCGTCACTTCTGGGGGGGGANTAAAGCACCTATATGTGTACATACACATAAACTGTACTACATCTGTAAATACGTAATAGACGTATTTGTGGACTTGGAAGCTCGTCAGACCATTAGACGTTTACGAGGTTCGACGTTCCCTACTCGGGCTCCCACTGGGCCCTGGTCGATTGGGGCTGGATGCTGTGCTGACTCGGCAAGTTGCTTCGCTGTCTTTTTTTGTTTTTTCCTTGTCCATCGACGACTAGCGACAAACGTTGTGGTCAGCGGTCCTCGCGAGCCGTCGACGAGTGTTTTCAGATGTCTACTCCAAATACACTTAGTGTATTTTTCACTTGTCCGTCAGATACACTTACCATATACACTCCCCCGATACACTTTACCCTTTTGGGGGGGGGATCTCCAACTCCCATGTTGTCCCCTCCCCCCCAAAGGGTAAAGTGTATTGGGGGAGTGTCTATGATAAGTGTATCTGATGGACACGTAAAAAATACACTAAGTGTATTGTACACTTAGTATCGGTTGTCCAATACACTCCCCAGCTACACAACCCCAATACACTCGTCACTTCTGGGGGGGGATGGGGTCCCGACTATGTGGCTACCAATGTGTCACATGGCTGCGACACATATTTATGTCATCGAGTAGTCGACGGTCTTTGATCGTTGATCGTCATCTTTGTAAAGGGAACCGTGTCGTAAGTCGTCTATCGTCGATCGTCATTGATCGACGGTTGATGAGTGTTTTCAGATGTCTACTCCAAATACACTTAGTGTATTTTTCACTTGTCCGTCAGATCCATTTACCATATACACTCCCCCAATACACTTTACCCTTTGGGGGGGGGATCTCCAACTCCTATGTTGTCCCCCCCCCAAAGGGTAAAGTGTATTTGGGGAGTGTCTATGGTAAGTGTATCTGATGGACCATTTATGCCCAATCACCCCAAATCCACACACTCCATTAGTTGTGTACATGACTAGAACATATGGTAAGGATCATTCTAGGAAAATACCCTACATGATTAACAATATTTCTTAGAAATTGCTTCTTGGAATCACGTTCACGGTTCGTTTAATGGACATGAACAAGAGAACTTCACTAAACTTTCGTAGCAAAAATATGCCCTGAATGTTTTCGCGTGACTATACATTCTTTCAAAATCTTTTCGATGTTTCTGAATTTACATTGTTACCTACTTTGTACGATTTGAAAACGTCATGCTAGTCTTGTAATTAAATGGATGACACTGATTTGTCCTCAATTCTGAGTTAGCTAATTTTGTCAGTATGCGGTGTCCCGACTACCCACACGCCTGTTCAGAAAGTCACACGTCATGTATTTTTGTCGTCGCTCGAGCGCCCCCCCCCTCCCCCCTCCGCCTGTTCACGAAGTCGCACGTCATGTCTTTTTGTCGT
>SZWC01013722.1:17229-27442 GCA_023375785.1 Penium margaritaceum | reverse complement strand
GACGGGTCCTTGGACAAGTACAAGGCCCGCCTCACTGCAAAGGGGTTTGCCCAGGTCCCTGGGGTCGACTATGACCAGATCTTTGCCCCAGTTGGCCGGTTCTCCACCAGCCGGGCGCTCTTCAGCCTGGTCGCCCAGCATGGGTGGGAGCTGCATCAGATGGATGTGAGCAACGCTTTTCTCCATGGTTCACTGGAGGGTGAGGAGCTTTACATGGTGCAGCCACCAGGCTTCGACGATGGCACCGGGAGAGTGTGGCGCCTGCGTAAGGCCCTCTATGGCCTGAAGCAGTCGCCTCGGTGCTGGAACCAGGAGATCAGCAGCACGCTCCTTTGTGGTGGGCTCCAGCGCAGCACCGCGAACCCTGCACTGTTTGTCAGTCCGCGAGGCCAGACCTTCGCTGCTGTTCTGGTGTACGTCGACGACCTCCTCATTGCGTCGCCAGACACGGCTGCCATCCATCGCGTAAAGGAACTGCTGCACGCCACCTACCAAATGAAGGATCTCGGGTCTGCCCGAGTCTTCCTGGGCATGGAGCTCGAGCATGATCGCTCCCAGGGCATTCTCCATGTCCATCAGGCTGCTTATGTGCAGACTCTGTCCACTCGCTTCGCCGAGGACCTGCCACTCGTACCGAGCGCATCCTCACCCATGTCGCCCGATGGCCAGGTGAAGCTGAAGAGTCTTGACCCAGCTGTTGTGGGGGAGCCAGTTGACGTGACCGCGTACCTGCGAGTCATCGGGTCATTGATGTTCCTGGCGACGACGACGCGTCCAGACATCGCGTTCGCCGTCAACCTCCTGGCCCAATTTTCTCAGGAGCCGCGTCACCTCCACCACGAGGCCACGATCCGAGTACTGCGCTATGTCGTCTCGACTCCTCGGCGAGGTCTCATGTTCCGCCGTCAACCGTCTGTTGTAGCAGTGGGCTACACCGACAGCGACTGGGCCGGCAGCCCGGACGGTAAGAGTCGCACAGGCTGTATCTTTCTGATTGGCAGCACGGCTGTGTCCTGGCGCAGTGGCAAGCAGGGGTGCATTGCACGCAGCACCGCTGAGGCTGAGTACGTGGCTCTTGGATCAGGCGCGTGTGAGAGTGTGTGGTTGCGTCGTCTGCTGTCTGAGTTGCGCCAGTCTGTCCCATCCATCACGCTGCATTGTGACAATGAGAGTGCCATGGCCATCGCCGATAATGACGGCGTGCATCACACACGCACAAAGCACATCAACGTCGAGTATCACTATGTGCGTTCATTGTTGCATGACAGCAGCATCAGCATCGTGTGGGTTGAGACAGCACGGCTGTTGGCTGACTTCCTGACCAAGGCACTGAAGCGCGACTCGTTCAAGAAGGCTGTAAGTTCGGTCGGCGTACGTCCTTGAGTGGCTCTCTCTTTGTCTCTGCCTACGTCTCTGCATGCCTTGGGGGAGTCTGGATGTTGACCGTGTCCCTGTCCGTCCATGTGCACTACGCCTGTGAGTCATGGGGGAGTGTTGGTTTTTTCGCATCTCTCATTGTGCTCTGTTGTGCCCTCCCGGCTTGTGTACATCGGCGTGCAGATGACTGACGGCGAGACTCGACGCTGATGGAGTGTCGTCCGGTGGAGCCGACGCACGCTGAGGTCTTCTCGCAGTTCGCTGGAGCCTCCTCTCTCAGGCGACGCGCTCAGCTCCATCGGCAGGCCTCCTCGGCGGTCGTGATGTTGGCGGTCATTGACTCCGCATTTGCTGCTTGCATGCGTCCAGCGCGTCCCATCGCGTCTGCATCGTCATGCACTGCCTAGGGTCCCAGTTGCATGTTGCATGGCCCTGTTTGGCAGCATAAANTGACCGCACGGCTGCGTTCGCAGCGGCGGTATTATGGTATGGTCCAGTTTTCAGGCAAAACGGACGACGCCCGGGTTTTGGGCTGTCGGCTGCCTGGCAGGCCTCACCGAGAAAACCTGCCAGCCTGAACTGAGCTATTTTCTGATTGGCTGTTGAACTGAGTAACAAGCTCTACAGAGCTGGGGGGGGGCCTAGAACTTGGAGGGGTCTCCCATTGTTGTTTATTCTTCATTCCTAATCAGTCATTGTCAGTTTTCAGCTGCTTTCTGGCGCTAACTCTGGCGCGCGCGCTTCTGAGTAACAAAACCCAGAGCTTCCAGACTTAGACTCTAGAGCAGCAGACTGAGGGGGCAGCTGACCTAAGCAACGAGCGTGGAAGCCCGCACTCTGCATCAACAACGCTGCTGCCCCAACGTGCTGCATAGTTTCCTTTTTGCACAGGCATCCAGACACAACACCGTATGAACCTAGAAATGCATCATCTCCGGCCGGACGATACGACTTGTCACACGCTCAAGTCCGGCAGCAATTGGTGGACACAAAATTCAAAACACGAAACCTGGCTCAAGAGCTAGTCCACCAAGAAAACCCCAACGACTGTAGAAAAAGTGCAGAGCATGCAAACAAGCATCGGGGATGACGGAACAATTGTCTGGGAGCCGCTGGTGGGTGAGATCACCACCTGTTGGTGCTTCGATGCCAGCTGGGTCTGCATAAGGGATGTGCACGAGCATAGACATTGTCGAGTGGTCAGAGTAAGCTGAACATACTAAGAAGATGCGTGGAAGCTTCCTAGCGACACAGCCGCTGACTAGGCGTCAGTGCCTGGTCAGAGGGTGACGACAGTCACAAGTCGTGCACACAACGGCAAGGGTCTGGCTAGGAGACACAAGGCAAAGTGTCAGAATGCTTCAATGGCATTTGAAGAGAGATATGACAAATGACAGGTCCACGGCATAAGCACCTGCCACGGCGCACGGCGGGTGTCGCACGCGGCAGTGCAAGATCTGTCCTAAAACAGGCCCAAAACCACTGTTTTGGCCGTAACTCTGCACAGACATGTCAGAACGCTACGCCGTCTGAATGTAGACGTGTAGAAGCAAAAGTCGGACGCTAAGACTGGTCACATGCATGCATCCGGCATCAAGCGGTGAACACACAATACAAAAACATGCAAATCGGGCCCATGGCCAGTCCACCGATAAACTCCAATGTGTTGCACTAAAACCGCAGGAGGTCCCGGGTAACGTCCGGAGCTCTGGAACGGTCTTTGGTCAGCTCCAAGATGGTGGTCCACCACCAGATGATGCACCGGTGCGTCCAGGATCCGCATCAGGGATCTGCACGAGTATGGACACGGCCGAGTGGTCACAGTAAACTGTACTGGTCGACATGATCGTCACAAATCACAACACTCCCCTATGACCTGATGGTACGCATGTCCATACACGTGCATCACTGAGATGAGTACAAAAACATGTGCAATGACAAATGTGACACAGACACGGACACACCCCACACTCAACCACTCTCAGGCAAGGGGCGCAGTCGAACAGAACGAATGACCAACAGGAACTTTCCGCGTGCTAGTGCCTTCGTCAAGAAGTCAGCACGCTGCATGTCAGTGCCAACCCCAATGACGGAGATCTCCTGTCGCTCCACCAGATCACGCACGAAGTGGTGCTCAACCGCAATATGCTTCATTCTGGTTGTCGCAGCGAGCATGAAACACACCAGAGTTCTCCGCAATGGCAAGAGCACTCTGGTTGTCGCAGCGAAGCACGATAGCGGGTACTGACTGGCCAAGCTCATGGAACAAGCGCTGCAGCCATACCGCCTCAACAACCCCTACATCCAGAGCAACGTACTCTGCCTCCGATGAGCTACGTGCAATGTAGTCCTGCTTCCCGCTGTGCTAGGATACAGCGGTCTCACCGAGCAGGAACACGTAACCTATGCGACTGCGTCCATCTGGGCTCCAGGCCGAGTTGCTGTCGGTGTAGCCGTCAAGGACCACCGAACACTGCCGGCGAAAGCAGAGTCTGAGATACGGTGTGGAGACCACGTACCGCACCACTCGCACAGCCGTGTGAAGGACTCTAGCGCGAGGAGCGTGCAAAAACTGGGCAACGATGTTGACGGCAAATGTGATGTCAGGACGTGTGGTAGTGGCCAGGTACATCAGAGATCCGATGAGACGTAGGTACAGGGTCACATCCACTGTCTCCCCCAGCTGTGTGGGATCGTCAACCTTCAGGGCATCCTGCCCGTTATGCGTAAGAGGTGTGGAAGCCATGGGGACTGCAGCGAGAAGATCGCTGAAGCGCTCCCCCACAACACGTGAGTATCGGGCATGATGCAGTAGTAGAGTGCGACGTCTGCGGTCTCGCACGATCTCCATGCCAAGAAACAACGCTGCAAGGTCCTTCATCCCATAGGCAATCTGGAGGAAAACCTTGGCCTCCTTCACGGCCTCCAATGAAGGAGACGCGATCAAAAGGTCGTCGACATAGACCAGGATGGCGGTGAATCGCTCAGGGTTCTTTCGGATGAAGAGAGAGGGATCTGCCTCGCTCTCCACATATCCAGCACGAGTCAGGGTGCCAGTGATCTCCTGGTTCCAACACCGAGGAGACTGCTTGAGGCCGTACAAGGACTTGCACAAGCGCCAGACCTTGTCACCGTCCTCAAAGCCGAGTGGCTGAGCCACGTACATCTCCTCATCCAGAGAGCCATGGAGGAACACATTTTTCACATCCATCTGGTGTAGTTCCCAGTCATGCTGGGCCACTACACCGAACAGAGCTCGAGCTGAGGTCATGCGACCAACAGGGGCAAAGGTTTCAGTGTAATCTATGCCCTCAATCTGAGAGTACCCCTTGACGACCAATCGAGCCTTGTGGTATTCCAGTGAGCCATCCAGCTTCACCTTCTTGCAAAAGACCCACTTGACCTGAATAGCCTTCCTCCCAGGTGGAAGGTCGACTAGCTCGTAAACTCCGTGCTCTCGGATGGCGCGATGCTCATCCTGGCAAGCAGCACGCCACGCGTTGGCATCTTGTGACGAGAGAGCTTCCCTCAGTGTGCCGGGGTCAGGCGCCATAGAGGGAGAGCTCAGCCTGACAAGAGTGCACGCCTCAATGCTAGGTCTGATGACCACAAGATCGACTACAACATCACAAGCGAATGACGAGGTCGTGCCCTATGCGACACGCTGGATGTACCTCTGCGTGCTCAGTGTGGACACTCAGGCCTAGGGCCTTTGTGCCGGGATCACCACTCACGATGCTGCGAGTAGAGCGCCTGGGCGCGGGACCAGACACTCGCTGAGATCCGGAGTCCAATGGTCGAAGGCGGCCACAAGGCTCACAGGAGTACCCCGGGCTCGAGGGGACAACCTCAGGCTCAAGAACGGGCACAATCGCAGCTGCGAAAGGCTGAGACAAGGGAGCTGGTGATGCCGTGCGAGGAGATGCGGGTGTGAGAGACACAGGGCTCGGTGTGACAGTAGGAGCAGGTGAGGCAGATCCACCTACAGAGGCAGGGCTGCTGGCGCACACAGGTGTGGTCGCAGGAGTATGCACACGTGTATGATCATGGGTACCTGTGGAGCATGAAGGGATAGGTGTAGGAGCCGGCGGTGCTGGAGAGATCTCTGGACGGAGAGGGATGACCGCTGGGTCATCAAGCGCCGGAGAGGTGGAGGGAGCTCGAACGGACCCATCAGCCTGGCGATCGGTGCTTGCACGCGTAGACTCCCCCATCCGTCGAGAAACCTCACACGTGGGAACATGTATGACGGACAGCGACGTGATCAAAGTCAGATCACGGTAGGTGAGGGACTCAAAGAAGAGCGCGTCACGGGACTCAACAATGCGACGACGAGTAGGATCCCAAAAACGCCATGCCTTCGACCGCGGGAGACACCGACGAAGGCGCACAAGCGACCCCGCGATGAGACCTTGGACCCCTGCTGGTCCTCAGTGTACCATACAGAAGCCAAGGATCCCCAGACACGAGCGAGGCGCAGGTCAGCACGGTGGCCAAACCAGAGCTCATACGGTGTGACGTGGTCCGGAAGGGGACCGTGCGGAAGGCGGTTCCAGATCCAAGTGATGTGGGCGAAGCCTTAAAAAACAAAGGACTCCGGAAGACCGCACTCAGACCGCATAGCGCAAACCACATCCTCCATGGTGCGGTTCCTGCGCTCAGAGACACCGTGCTGCTGAGGAGTAGGAGGAGCGGAGACCTGGTGAAAAATCCCGTGCTCGGCGAAGAGACTGTCCATCTCACCAAGGAACTCGCCGCCGCGGTCCGAGCGGAAGGTGTGCAGCGTGTGGTGAGACTGACGCTCAGCCATCACTAGCTAGAGACAAACCATGAGAGCGACGTCACTCTTTTGGCACAGGCTGTAGACCCATCGCATCCGGGTGAAGTCATCAGTCAGGGTCAGGACGTAGCGACCTCGATTGGACAGAGACTCGACAGGTAGGGGACCAAGAAGGTCCGAGTGAACTAACTCGAGGGGACGAAGTGCGCGTGAACGGGAGTCAGGGTAGGTGCAACGATGCATCTTACCCTGAGCGCAAAAGAGGCAGTCAGTCTTGGGCCGCTTCTGGAAAGAGGCCGCGTCAAGACCGAGAGTGGGCTGTGTTCGAATGAGCTTCGACACACTGTCGGAGCCTACATGACACAGGCGGCGATGAAGCAATCGCTGGAGCTCAGGAGAGAGAACACCAATGACAAAAAGCCGAGCGGAAGGGGAGGGGGAGCAAGGAGCACAAGTCTGAGAGACACGATACAGATCATCCACAACAGAGGCACGAAGTACAACGCTACGAGTGTAAAGAGTAGTCAAAGTCGCGGACTCTGCAGTGTGCTCCACAGAGAGTCCCATCAGTGTGCAAGCACGTACAGAAAGCAAGCTGAGCTCAAGGTCAGACACAAATAACTCCTCGGAAAGGTACATGGGGCCAGACGGACCATCAAAACGGACAACCCCAACACCCTGGACTGGCAAGGACTGACCAGACCCTGTGCGGACAGAACGAAAAGATGCAACAGGTCCGAGAACAAGAAAATCACTACGACGACAGGTCATGTGATGAGTGGCACCGGAATCGATGATCCACTTGCCACCGGGATCACGACTAGAGGACGTCACTGTACAACGAGCAACGGAACACTCGGCCTCGGACAGACGCTGAGCAGCACGTGGGGAGGAACGACAGAGGGCACATAGGTGAGACTCATGAATCCAGTCCGTACAGTCAGGGCCATCGTCATCACATGCCGACTGTGCCCCCCCACATGAGTCATCCCGAGTCACAAGAATAGACAAATAGACAGTCTGTGAACCACCCGGCTGTGACAACACACTCGCACCTCCCTCAAAGCGAAGTGCCAGAAGATGTTGGAGCTCCGCGATGGTGCGGTCACGTGGGTCGGGATCGCCTCTGGTCGCCGGTGGTGAAGCGGGAAACGCTGCGGTCGTGGTCGTCGCGTGCCCGGAGGATGGGCTGCTCAAAGTGGACCGTAGTGCGTGCGCAGCCTGGAGCCCACGAGTAATCTGCGCCCAGTCGATCGGCTGTTGGCACTTGGTGTAGCGATGGGCACCTCCACAGTTGTAGCAGTGAATTGAGCGTCCACTGCTACTGCCTGATGACGGCTGCTGCTGCGGCTGCTGCTGGCCCGAGCCACGCCTCCGTCGTCCCTTCTTCCCCTGTGCTGCTTCCGCGACACCCTATGTCTGAGTCAGTGTAATCGGGGTAGAAGGGGAGGAGGAGGAGGACGAGACAAAGGATGGAGAAGGGGTGTGCAGGAGGGGTGTCGGCGGTGACGCGGTGACTACTGCAACAATGGAGGTCTCCTGGTGAGCCACGGCTGCCTCACGGGCAAAAGTCCCCTGGAGGAAAAGCTGGTGCACCCAGGGAAGAAGCTGTAGTGAGGCTGAGAAGGGCTCGAGCACGGCATCGCTGTACCGCGTGAAGATTTCTGTGTGTTCAAGGGGAACCCCGAGCATGATCGTGTGGAGCACCCACAGCAGTGTGCCTCCTGAAGTCCCAAGGCGCGTGTAAATGCGCATGGGGCGTCGCTTGTAGTCGGCTGCAGGCTCGGCAGGCCCCTGTCGAAGGGAGTGAAAGGCACGGATGTACGCGGCGCGGGTGGCATGCGTCTTTGCAGCAAGCATGGACAATGCTAGGTCCCAGCCCCCGCGTGGATCTCCGCCGGTGCCTGTGCCCGTCTCTCCAAGGAATGGACGGAAGTCGACGACCGTCTCGCGCGACATGTCTGTCTAGCTGTCACCTTCGCGCTAATGTATTATTGTGGGTGCCATTCTACCATTGCTTGTGGAATGTTCTTCTGCGGGTCATGAGGGAGTGTTAGAGTTGTGTTCTGTTGGTTGGCCACTCACATCTCTATTCCCTCTTGTCTCACTATCTATGGCACACACTTGTACTGATTGAGTGACCATGGCCATACTTGGGGAGCCATCGCCCAAAAGGGCCTCTGCTGCTGTCACCACCTTCTTCAAGCAGTTGTCAAGCTACCTAGGAGTACTCTCTAGCACGAGCATGACTCGCACTTGACTATCTTACTATGACGTGGTGAATGCTAGGCCTCGTACATTCTCAATGCCGAAGCCTGCATCATGGTTGTTTTACTTTGGGTATTTTAGGGGAGCTGCATTTTATCCCGGGTACTGATACTTGGACGGTGTTGGTTTCTAGCCACACACAAGTGAGAAGCCAACCTCGGGTGATTCCGAGAGGTCAGGCTCGGCCCCCGGGTGGCGGTGTATGCTCACTCGAGTTGTTTCTCAGTGTGGGTGTGGACTCACCGACGAGTTAGAATCTCGCTCCCTTCACCTGTCACTTGTCTTGGTTGTGACATCTTATCATAAGGCAAACCCTACCACATCTATGGCATAGAACACTCTCTTGCTCACTATCATCCTCTCACACACCTCCAGGAGCAAAGTGAGCTAGTAACTACTGGTATCAAAGCAGGTGAGAAGTTTATCTTACCCTCATGCGAGTCACGGCTTGTGGGTGGAGAGACGTCTCAATACTAAGCCATCTCATTAGTCTAGTGTGGCCTCTTACGCCGCAAAGAGTTAGATGTTCAGTGCCTCCTATCTCTCCTCATGCTCCACCACTGATGTCCCGTGCCCAGGCAATGATCTCTACTATAGTCCACAGCACTTGCACTCGACGTCTGCCGGCAGCAGCACATAGCGAAACCAGTACCGTCTTATGCCCGCACCTGCTGCTCCTCCTTTCACCTCTTGCCACCGTCCATTTGGACATTAGCCTTCCAAATCTTTGCTGCATGCTCAAGGCACTTTGGTGACCCTCTCTTTAGCAACAACCTCAGTCGACGCATTCCGCTCAACCTCTAGCGAGTTCTCCACTTGCATCTTTGGCTGCATCTATACCCAACTCATCTGCCACACTGGATACCCCGCCTCTTGGCGGACCTCCCAACGACGAGCTGGATGCACACAACAAAATGATTAGCGAATTGTGCGGAGTGGGAGGATCCTTGGGGAGCCTCGAGGACCCTCGATTTAACCCCGCCAAGCGACAACCCTGACGAGCCACTGTTGGTGCGTATGGTGGATCTTGCCTATTGTCATAGTGAGTTCGTTGAGGCTGTTGAAATGGCGGAGCGTGACATCAACCACCATATCTACACAACCGACGACCTCCCGCTCTCACGGTCTTCCTCTCCAATGATGCAGCCCACTGGGTCCCCTCCTATTTCTACTTGTGCACCTGAATCCAGCCCCTCTCCTAGTCCTGCAGTTGCTAACACCACTGAGCCATTAGTGGCACGCGAGGTTCCAGGTGTTATCCCTGTCTCGCCAGTTCACACCGTCCCCATCAGCTTGGCTGGTGCTGTACTGGACGCCACAGCTGGTGCTGCTGCCGCATTCTCAGCTACGGCCTGTGCCAGCAGGGCACCCACCGAAACTGTAGTGGGTAGAGAAACTGAGGCGAACGCTCACACAGCAGCATCCCTGACATTCCTTGTTGTTGCAGCCATTAACATCGCCACACAGGTCAGAGTAGCAGCCGCTGCCGCCTCCATAGCTGATAGAACGGCTCCATTGGGGTGTCTACTGCAGCAGTACTTTTGACCCCTAAAGGTAAACCCCATGAGCTCTTCATACCGTCACCACTCGGATCCTTGTCACCTCTATAGTTGCAGTAGGGCAGGAACCAGTGTCACAGGTCTTCTCTGTCTTGTCGTGGCGGTTTCCGCTTGAATGGCCGTCCTGTTCTCTTAAGCTGAAGCGGTGGTGCCACCTCTCTTCTCCTTTCGGCCACGCCGAAAGCAGAAGAGAGGTGGCACCACCGCTCTCTCTCTCTCTCTCTCTCTC
>SZWC01013721.1:15793-28714 GCA_023375785.1 Penium margaritaceum | reverse complement strand
GACATTTTCATGGGGGCGTGTTCTTGAAAGTGTATCCGACAAGTAGCAAATTTAATACAAAAGTGTATAGCTACACTAGTGATTTTTGTTGTGCATAGTTACAATACACCACCCGTTTTGCACCCTCGATACATTCTTGGTGTTGGAGGGGGAGGGGTATCGAAACTTGATCCCCCGTCCTTGACATCGAATGGGAGAGGGGGATGGTTTCAAATGGTTTCGTACACTAGTATTTTTATTGCGTACGTAAAATAGACTACCCTTGCTCTACCCTGATACACCTGTTGAGTTTGGAGGGTGAAGCGATTATCAACGCCCCCCTCCCCTCCAAAGTCAAATGAGTCTTAGTTGTGTAATAAAGATTACATTCGTACGATAGAGTGTTCGCTAAACGTCCCCATTACAAACGAGGTCATGGGGGGGCGGGGGGGGTGGCGACAACAGACAGAAGACGATACATTAGTGTCAATATTTTAGGCCGTCCATAATACACTCCCCAATAACCTTCGCAGATACACTTCGAGGGGTTCGGGGGGGAGGGGGGCAAGGCGGGTCCGCCACCGAAATTAAAAGCCTTGAGTGAAAAACGTGGCCATGAACTTCCGAATGACGAACGAATATAATAGGTCATTAGTATGTTTCGTCAAATGATCGTATAGACAAAAATGACCAATACTACGTTTAGGGACAGAAGTAGCAAATTCAAGATCAACTAAAGCATATGTAAATCGAAATGAGAAGGATTATATTTACGGAAACATAAAAACCTCTAAGTTTTAAAACAACTTTAGTAATTCACTTGTCTAAGAGTGTAAAAGGAGGTGTACACACTTATGAAAGCTCCGAGGAAGCTACAATGGCGTACGTGTAGTATACATAGATCACGTAGTGTATAAAAGAGGCACGATTAACCATATCTCAGCGCAGTACTCAAACCGCAGCCTCGAAGTGGAGGTGACCTGAGTCCTGAGAGAACTAGGCTAGTAGGTTGACGGCGAATGCAATGTAGGGACACGTCTTCGTTGCCCGGAACATCCGTGACCCGATGACAAGTAGATACGTGGTCACGTCTACTGGCTACTCCACAAGAGCTAGATCAAAACTCTTCAGCTTCGTCTACCCATCGCCTGACATGGATGAGGATGCTCTCGGCACGAGGGGCAAGTAATCATCGAAGCGCCCTGAAGAAGTTTGTACGTAGGCGGCCTGATGGATGTGCAGGACACTCATGGAGCGATCATGCTCAAGCTCCATGCCCAAAAATACTCGAGCCGATTTGAGGTCCTTCATCTGGTAGGCGACATGCAGCAGGTCCTTCACCCGCTGGATTGGAGCCGCATCTAGTGACGTGATGAGCAGGTCGTTGACGTACACCAAGATAGCGACAAAGGTCTGGCCTCGCGGACTGATGAACTTTGCGGGGTCAGCAGTGCTAGGTAGGAGGCGACCTCTGTGAAGTGTACGACTGATCTCTTGGTCCAGCAGCGCGTTGGCTTCTTCAGGCCATAGAGGGCCTTCCACAGCTTCCAAACCTTGCCTAAGCTATCCTCGAAGCCTGGAAGCTGCACCATGTAGAGCTCCTCGCCTTCTAGTAAGCCATGGAGAAAGGCGTTGCTCACATCCATCTGATGCATCTCCCACCAATGCTGGACAAGCAGGCTGAAAAACGCCCGACTGGTGGAGAATCGATTGACCCGGGCGAAGATCTGGCCATAGTCGATCCTAGGGACCTGAGCACACCCCTTGGCCGTAAGACGGGCCTTGTACTTGTCTAGGGACCTGTCCGGCTTCCACTTACACCGGAGGAACCGCTTGGTACTGATGCCCTTTCGGCCGGGGGGGGAAGGTTCGACAAGCTCGTAGACCTGATGTTGCCGAATGGCGGCAAGCTCGTCGGTGCATGTCGCCTCCCAGTTTGCGGCCTCGGGAGATGCTCGAGCCTCACATAGGGTGGCTGGATCCTCTTGGCGTTCCGTGGGTCGGACCGTGAGTGCGTGCGTGTGTCGCACCTTAGGTGGTGTACGTGTGAGCGTGGCTGTGACGGCATATCGATGCTCCTGATGGAGCATGGCATAGCGCAAAGCCGACCCCGGATGTAGGTCAATGATGACTGCCAAAGTGGCCAAGCCAAGTGCTTTGGTGTCAGGGTCCCCACTCACAACTGTGGAAGTGGGTCTATTAGGAGGCAGAGAACCTCGTGGGGTAAGAGGGGGTCGTGGCGTGAATGAGGCGACGGCCTGTGTGCCCGCTGACGGTCGGGGTCGGAGGCTCCCGCCCGGGCCACGTGTGTAGCATCCCGGCGCGGATGGGGCAGTCGACACAAAGGGGCCAGCAGACGCCGATGGGGTAGTTGGCCCAGAGGAGCTCGCTGACACGGACGGGGCAGTCGGCACAGAGGTGCTCGCGGTCGCACATAGGATAGCTGGCTTGGAGGGGCTGGCGGACACGGACGGGGCGGTCGACATAGAGGTGCCAGCGGACGCAAATGGGGCAGCTGGCCCGGAGGGGCTGGCGGACACGGACGGGGTAGCCGGTGCAGAGGTGCCAGCGGACGTAGATGGGACAGCTGGCCCAGAGGGGCTTGCGGAAACGGACGGGGCAGCCGGCACGAATGTGCCAGTAGACGTAGATGGGGCAGCTGGTTCGGAGGAGCTGGCAGACACGGATAGGGCAGTCGGGCGTAGTGGTGCCAGCGGATGCAGATGAGGCAACTAGTCCGGAGGGACTGGCGGAAACGGACGGGGCAGCCGGTGCAGAGGTGCCAGCGGACACAGATGGGACAGCTTGCCCGGAGGGGCTGGCAGACCCGGACGGGGCAGCCGACGCTCAGGTGCCAGCATACGCAGATGGAGCAGTTGGCCCGGAGGGGCTGGTGGACACGGACAGGGCAGTTGGCACACAAGTGCGAGTGGATGCAGATGCGGCAGTTGACCCGGAGTGGCTGGCGGACATAGATGGGGTAGCCGGTGCAGAGGTGCCAACGGATGCAAATCGGGTAGTTGGCCCGGATGGGCTGGCGGACCCAGACGAGACAACCAGTGCGGAGGTGCCAGCGGACGTAGATAGGGGATTTGGCCTGGAGGGGCCGGCGGACACCGACGTGATGGTCGAAGCATTAGTGCCAACGGGCGCTGACAATGTGACGCCCGGACGCGTGTGGACGGAGGACGGACCCACCACTCCCCCACGCGACATGAGGGACATCGATGTGTTGGAGCGAACGAGGTCATGAGGAAATAGGTCCTCAAACAGGCGGGCATCCATGGACTCGACGATGTAGTGCCGAGATGGATCCCGGAAGCGCCATGCCTTGGACTGATGCAACACGCCAAGGAAGGTGCAAGGACGACTACGAGGCTCTAGCTTGCTGCCTTGGCGTGGGGTAGGCAGCCACACGATGGCCACGTAGCCCCAAACACGAGCCGGCCGGAGGTCGGCGTGCTAGCTACACAAGTGTTAGTACGGTGTGGACTGACGGGGAAGAGGTTTGTGGGGAATCCGGTTCTAAACCCACATCATGTAGGTCATAGCTTTGAAGTAGAAGCCATAAAAATGACCAGACTCGATGCGCATGGTGTGGACAGCTTCGACCATGGTGTGGTTCCACTGCTCAGAGATGTTATTTTGGGCTGGCGTGTAAGGCGCAGACGTCTCATGATGGATGCCACGAGAGGCGATGAAGAGTGTGGTCTCCTCCATAAACTTGCCACAGCAATCAGAGCAGAAGCGACACAGAGGGCGACCAAACTCGTGCTCAGCATGAACAAGCCAGTCCCGAATGGTGGGGGTGACATCGCTCTTCTGTCAAAGATAGAAGACCCAGCGGTAGTGAGAGTTGTCGTCGGTGAGGGTCAAGACATAGCATCCGTACTCCCCGACGGACTTCGTCCGAACGGGACCCATGACATCAGAGTGGACCAAGGAGGACAGGAGGTAGGTGGACCGATGCATCTTCCCCTGAGCACACTCAATGCACTCCGTGGGACACAGAAGTGGAAAGGAGGCTGGATCAAGGCCCGTGGCAGGCTGCGTGCGGAGCATGCTATGGACAGTGGCAGGGTGGATGTGACAGAGATGGCGGTGCAGGAGACGTGTGTGCTATGGGGAGAGTGTGTTGGTAACAAATACGTGGCTTGTGTCGGCCGATGGAGAGGGGACGGAGGGAGAAGTAGACAAGTGTGGCATGTGCCATAAGTTGCCACGGGTGGTGACATGCAAGAGGAAATGACTGGATGGACGCAACGACACAGTGCCAACACCATACGAGTAAAGTAAATCCATGATCATGCGGTCAAGGGTAGTGACCTACAGAAGGTTGAGCTCAAGATCAGGGACGAAGAGGACATCACTCATGAAGACATCCCCAGGGGGGCTCGCAAACAAACAACACCAACGCCGCAAACGGGTAAAACCTGACCAAAGCATGTCCGAATCCCAGAGACATCAGCAACAGGACCAAGGACGGCCTCGCCTCGCACAAGGCCGTCATGTAATGCGTGGCCTCGGAGTCGATGATCCAGGTCTCGGCAGGGTCCTGGACCAGTGTCGCCAGGTCGCTAACAGTCACATGGTAGTGGGTGACGGATGCTGACGCGGTGGACGGGAGTGCAAACCGGGATTTCTAACCATCCAGCCAGGCGACATTAGCATGAAGTGGAGCAGGTAGGGAGTGTACGGCAGAGAATGGAAGGGACGAGTGTATGGGACAAGATCCCAGCTTAGACTCTAGCATGCATGGTAGGACAGGTTGACCAGTGACGACGCAACTCGCACTTCACTGAGGAGGAGGGCGAGGTAGTCTGAGCTGGAATGTGATGAACTACTCCAATTGATGCTCGCAGGTGGAGGGTCCAGCGGAGTAGACCGACTGCGGCATGAAGATATTGGACTCCGAGAAGGAGGAGCGAGGTGCCGGTGACATAAGAGTGGGCGCCGACGGCTGCGGATGATGCTACGGCTGAGCTATCGAAGTGTGAAAGGGAGCGGTCATCGTGGATACAGCAGGAGCAACGACAGTTATGGCAGCGGTGGTGAGGTGGCGCTCATGCTGGCAACGCATGGTGGTGATGAAGCACGCCTCGTCTGTCGCGAGCGGACACGTGTACCAACCGTATCTTGGCTGGCCACATTTGTGGTAGACTAAGCTATTGCCACTGGATCTGCTCGACTGCTGCCGTTGGCCCTTGCCCTTCTTGTCCCTATGCTTCTTTTTGCCAGATGATGAGGCGCCGGAGGATGCAGCTGCGACGGGGGTGGCAACAGCCACCGAGGATATGGCAAGAGAGGTGAGGGCTTCCGTGCGTTGGATGTGGGACTCGGGTGTAATGGACAAAGACATTGGCCAATACGTTGGTGGCACCGTGATTGATGGTGAGGAGTGCTGAAAGAGGGGGTGGTGCAGCGTCTCCTAGGCGGCGAAGGATGTCCTCCGCCCGCTACCAATAGGAGGTGACCGTCTTGGTCTCTCCCATATGGAGGGAGTTGAACTCCCAAAGCAGGCGGTTGGTCTTGGCCTTGCTGGAAAGGTGATGAGGACGCGTAAGGATGTTCCACGCCGCTACACGGTCGGGGAGGCCGCCACTAGAGAAGTCGCCGAGGAAGGGCTCGAGAGCGAGACATGAAGCCGGATGGGCGACGGGGATGAGGGCACCTATAGCACGACCAACATCGTACACCTGGTCAACCTGGATGGAGTCGTAGGGCAGGACGTAGTATGGCCACAAGCCTTCACCCTGCGCCGAGATGCTGAAGCTCAGCTTGCATCTCCAGAACTGCTCGCTAGCCTGAAGCGATGGGGGCGGGGTTTCAAAGTCCTTTGGCCTACGGCCAGCACCCAAAGCGTGCCTAGGACTAAATTCACAGTCTGTGTTTTGTGCTGGGTATGTTTTTGCACCAAACATTGTGTAGCATAGGAAATGGCAGGACTAGCATGCCCGGGTGGAAGGAAGGATGGTGACTACTGATGCTATTACAGTTGCTGCTGGTGGTATAGCGGGTGCTGCTACGGTAGTTGTGTCGGTGACTATAATGTTGCTAGCTACAGTGTTAGCGTTACGAGTTGCTGGCATATGGCGGCTAGCGGATCTCTCAAGCCGGCAATGCCGACAAAAGTTCTTGTAGGATGTTAGTACTGCTACGGCTCCTGTTGCTGCTGCTGGTGTTGTAGTTGCTGCTGCTACTACTGTTGTTGCGACGGCTACTACTGTTATTGCTGGTG
Organism: Penium margaritaceum; assembly: GCA_023375785.1. Taxonomy (NCBI): domain Eukaryota; kingdom Viridiplantae; phylum Streptophyta; class Zygnematophyceae; order Desmidiales; family Peniaceae; genus Penium; species Penium margaritaceum. The sequence continues at coordinate 22,497 of SZWC01013721.1, read as the reverse complement.
CTGCTACTGTGGTTGTTGTAGTGGCTGCTACAGTAGCTACTGCTACTACTGCTGCTGCTATTGTTTCTCTTGCTATTGCAATGTCTGCTGCTGCGGGTGCTGCTACTGCAATGACTAGTGCAGTGGCTATTGTTGTGGCTGCTGGAGCTGCTGCTGTTGCGGCAGTTGTTGCTGTTGTTGTTGTTATTGCAGCTACTACAACTATAGCAAAAAGGGGGGGACCAATAGGTCTCCCCGTAGAGGAGGATCCCTCTTCACTTCCAGCCATGGTTTCCTCTATTTTTTTGTATTGAACTTATTGGTGAAATCAGTGGTGATGTCAACAATGATGTCGGCAGTGATGTCAGCAGTGCGACTGACGTCAACAGGGACGTCAGTCGAGGGTGGCTGATGTTATTAGTGGCTGTCGCACTGATGCTACAGCCGAAGTTGCGTTAGTTGCTATGCTCCTGTAGTTGTTGTTGTTGCTGTTACGGTTGCTGACGTCAGTAGTGATGTCCGTAGTGACGTCAGTGGTGACGTCAGCGGTGACAGCAGCGCTCGCGGATGACATAACTATTGTTGTTGTTGCTTTTGCTACTTTTGCTATTACTACTATTGCTATTGCTGCTATAGTGCTAGCTGTTGTGGCTGTAGCAACTGCTGTTGTGACGGAATTTTGCTACTGCTTCTGTTACCGTAGTGGTTGTAGTGGCCGTTGCTGCTGCTACCATTGATGTTGTAGCAGCTGCTACTGGGCCTGCTGAAGATGCTGTGTACTGCTACTTGCTGCTGCAGCTGCTACGGCTATGACAACAACTGATATGGCTGCCTGTGCTGTAGTGGCACTATTACACACTGATGTTGTCGCAACAGATATTGTTGCTATAGTAGTAGTAGCGAGGATGGGGCTGCGGCCTCAAGCCTTCGGCTGTGGCATCTGTGGGAGATCCGTGATTTTTCTTTTGTTTGTTTGTTTGTTTTTTTCACTGCTCAATGTTGCTACTGTAAGCCGCTGTTGCTATTGCTGTTGGCTGCTAATACTGCTGCCCCTAGCTGCTGCTACTGCTGCTCGTTGCTAGCTGCTGCTGCACACTACCGGCTGCTGCAACTCGCTATTGTTGCTGCTAGCTATTGCTACTATTGCTCTTTGCTGACTGCTCGCTGCTCGCTGCTACTGCTGCTCTCCACTACGTCTGTTGTTTCTTACTCATTGCTTGTGGTTGCTCGCTGCATGCTTCTGCTGCCGGCTGCGGTTGCTGCCTGCTCCTGCCGCTGTTGCTACTTGCTACAACAGCCACTACTTGCTGCAGTAGTTGTTGCTTGCCAGCTGCGTGCTTCTTGCTGTGTATTGTTGCTGCTGCTACTGCGCTGGCAACAGCAGACGCGCTGTCACTTTCCTAGCAGTGTCGTCGCCACGTGCGCTCCAGCGTCGGTTGGTTACACCGACAGCGAGTCCACCACCGCTACCACCATCGTGGGGTCACTGCTGCCGAAGAAAATTTTGGCAGCATTTCCCCCGTGTAGGGAGCGTTTTGAAGACGCCACCCGACGGCTCAACGCTACCGGAAAACATCCGGCAGTACTTCCCCTGCATGGGCGCGTTCTAGGGACCGCCGGCGTTGACTGGACCTTTTCGCCGGTGTTCTGCTGCTTCTGTTGCGCTTTGGCTGTGATACCAAGCTAGAAATCCTAATGCAGCAGGTTGGAGCAGCATCCTCAGTATCTGGGAAGCAGATACATTAACTACAACATCACACAAGTCTTCAGTGCATCTCCACCATCCAGAAGATTTCAGAATTTCCGACATTGATGGTGAACAGAGCAAGTAACAAATGATGGATTCGGTGATGGGGGATCAGTAGCACGCAGTCAATGACTATCTCTAGGTGAACTAGGCAGCAGCGACTACCTCTATGGCTAATGGCACACGATCGACAACCCTTACGACCAATCGAGTTATGGACCCCTCGGACTCGACAAAACCCTTCGCCTCCATTGTTACTTGCCTAGATGACACCTAGCACAAGTGGAGGTACCGGCCAACAAGCTTGTGCTAATGAAGACCTTTTCCAAAAAGTGTCAGGACTGGAGAGCCTCAACACCCATTTTCTCCAACAACTCAACGTAGAAACAGAGGAGCTCCAGAATGCGTGTGCGCGGGAAGTAACACTCAACAAGTGAAATATCAAACTCCCGAGTAAGCTCCAAAGCCGCTCCATCTTGTGAATTTCAAAGGCCGGGCAGTTCGATGTAGCTGACAATTTTTAAGGTGTACTTCATCGGTGCTAGGCAAAGAACAATAATCAGAAGATTGACCTCACAATTTTGCTTCTGCGAGGCATGGCTTTGATTTGGTGGTCTGATCTAAAGACCATCTAACAGTAAGAGGATACCGGCGGAGCCATATCAATGACTCACACGACTTCTCTCACATTGTCAACCACAAGCGTTGTACCTCTAATTGTGCCTCAACACGCCACGACATCCGGCGACGTCAAGGATGGGTATGCCTGGGAAGCTCTTGTTTGAAAAAAAAAAAAAACTAGTTTCGAAATATGTGACGACCAGCGATGATCATGCGTTCCATCCGCCGGTCCATTTGGACAATGTATTGATCCCACCTGACGCTGAAACCTCACGGTTTACGCCACTCTAATGGCGACCTTGTGAGCGGCCAGGAAATTCTGAAAACGATGTTTTCTCCCATTTCTTCACAATAAGTTGATGCAAGACTGTTACCATCGATCATGCAAGTCAAAAAATCCTAAATTCAAACCATCGTCAGCATGGAAAGGCTAGCGAGGCCAATCACGCCAACACAAGGATGTCGATTCTTTCTCAAGCGTTGATAACATGGATCAACCGGGCGTCAAAGCAACCCGTCCAGCTATTCAGGTCGGCATAAAACTGCGACACCGCAACGAGGTTTGTGTCTCCAGTGCCAGGAACCAGGTCGCTTCGGGTTTTAGTAGTGAGTGTGAGGACTAGACCTAGTCTGAGGACACATCCTCAACCAGGATTATTTTATAAATTTATCCTTCGTGGCAAGGGGTATAAGACGGTTCCGCCAGACTAGAACACTTCTATATATATATCCCGATCTAGATCGTCGGACAAACATACCGACCATATATTGCACCGATGGATTTTGCTTGCGCTTTCACCGGACATGCTAGAAGGCATGGTCACTTCCAGCAGACAATCCGTGGCCTACGGAGGTGGTCGTATCATGGCAGCTCATCTCGTGGTCGTCAGCACCAATTTTCGATTTGACGGAGGCACTTCGTCGTCGGGATTCTTCTTGAGAGAGAGGAAGGCACGGCTGTGAGCTGCTTCAATCCCGTTCGCTGGTGGTGCACGGGCATGTGCGTTCGTCATCCTGCGAACTCCTTCCCACCCTGTGCCTCTCGCCGTGGCTTGCCGAGCGGGAGTATCTGGTGCTGCTTCACCTCAACTCTGTCCGACTTCCTGGCGTCTTTGTTCGTTGCGCGTGAAACCGCGAGGTTTTGTACGGCCGGAGTCACGATTTACGACTCGTTTGCTGTTGCGCCGTCAGACATGGATCCATCGAGGACCGTCGAAGTAAAGTGAGCTCTCTGACCCAGCTGACGTGGTCGCCGTGCTGCCCCATCCCTGCTGCTTCCACGGCGTGGAAGCAGACATGCGCCGGCTTTCCCAGTCATGTGTCCCCTGCCCTGCCCTGTTTCTTGTGACCTTCAAGGCCGTGGGCTGGCTCTCGCTGTGGTAGATCTGCTCAGGTTTTGGGACGTCCGAGGCAGCCAAGAGGTTTTGGCGTCTTGGGTTCGACGCAGCAGTAGCTCAAACCCGTGGGCGAGATTTCCTGCCAGCGACCGCCTGCGTGATATCGCTCAGATGGGTCACGGCGGAACTGACAGACTCCCTCCGAACGTTGCAGGCAGGCGTTCACCACGGTGGAGGATGTGTTAAGCCGCATAGAAGACTCTTCGTCAGTTCTGCTCAGCTGGGAAAGCTGGACTCGCTGCACAGGACACGGACATGGCACGGACATGACACGGGCATGACACGGACATGACACGACAGGACATGAACATGACACGGATATGTCACGAAGGTGACGCGGACATGAGACGGACAGGATATGGGTTCCAAGCGTCTTTACAAGCCTGAGGATAGCTGCCTGTCTGGCGAGTAGGGCAGGGTTGGGTGTGGGGGGCCCGGGAGGGTGGGGGTGAATGTCCCAGGATTTTCTTGCTTGGTGGCTCGCTTGGTCGCTCGCTTGGTCGCTCATCCTTGGGCAGTTGGCCTCATGTGCCTTGTCTTCTGCCCTGCCCCCTCACTCGCCCTTCTTCTTGGTTGAGCTGACGACTTACACTTGTTGACAGGCTCGCACCTGTTTCACCAGCTTAGTCTTTGTGCAAGATGCTTGACTCTTGTTTGGGAATTCACTCCTTACGCAAGCTCTGGAGGGAGGCTGGCAAACTGGAGTTGCAATCCACCAGTGCGCAGTTTGCTTGCCACGTTTCTGCATTGGTCTGAATGAGCAGTCCTCTTTAACCCCGTCCCTACTCCCTCATTGTTGCCACACCTTACTGGCTGGCAGGAAGAAGCGAAAATGGGACGAGCAAGGCCCAACTGTCGCCTCAGTGCCCACGGCTGGACCAACCATCCCTACTTCCCTCCCTGGCGTGGCCGCAACGTCCGTCCTGACGCCCGTCCTGCCGGGGCTGACAACCCCGGCGGCTACCGTCCCCGCCATTGCGGGCATCAGCAACCTGCTGGGCAACCCTGTCACAGCAGCGGCTGCTCTGGCCAGCGGCGTGCTGAACCCGTCCGTGGCCATTGCTGCTGCAGCGCTCGCGGCGCAGGAGGTGGCCTCAAAGGCTGCTGCAGCCAAGGCTGCCGCGGCTGCAGCGGCGGCGTCGGTGTCGCAGCAGCTAAGGGACCCTGTGGTCGCGAATATGGACGAGGCGAGGATGAAGGCGGAGCTGAAGGCGAACCAACTGAACGAGGTGTGCGGCTTTTGAGGATGTGCATGTGGGGCACACTGGAGGGTGAAGGGGATGACTTTGGCGCCAAAGGCGTGGTGGGAGGCAAGAGGTAGTCGTGTGGTGCAATGGAAGAGTCCAGTTGTCTGTGGCTGTGAATGTGAGAGTGCTGCCCTCCTCCCCCCACCCAAGCCACTCCCTCCTTCCCTCCCTTCTCTTGTCACGTTCTGTGGCCTGCTTGTGTTTCAGGAGCTGGCAAAGAAGGGCATTGGCTCGAAGCCGAGGTCGAAGCATTTGGACTCCCCCGCTGCTCTGGAGCGGGAGCCAAAGGCGGACGACATCTACCGCGAAGTGGTGATCAACGACTGCGACTCGCGCGCGCGTTACCAGCTCACCCGGAAAGCCACTCAGGACGATGTATGTGTGCCGTCGCCAGGATGCCGGGGGACGTGTGTGTGGTTTGGGGGGGGGGGGGGGGGGGGGAGCGGGAGGGGGCTGGGTCTTTGGGTTCCGGCAGGATGGCAGCCTGCTATGTGGTGGTTGGTTGTTTTCTGGTGGCTGACAGGCCTTTGCTGTTGGGCGTCAGGAGGTTGTCGGTGCTTGTTGAAGTGCAGTTGTGCGCGGTGCAGTGCAGTGCAGTTGCGTGTGATTCGGTGGTGCTGTGGTGCATTGGTGCGGTGGTGTGGTGGTGTGGTGGTGTGGTGGTGCGGTGGTGCGGTGCAGCGCAGTGTGCTTACGTGCTGTGCGGTTCTGTGCCGAGCTGTGCACTTTCGTATGGTGGGGTGCAGTGCAGTGCAGTTACGTGCGATGCGGTGCAGTGCAGTGCAGTGCAGGTAAGTGGGGTGCGGTCCGGTGCAGTGCAGCTACGTGCTGTGCGGTGTGGTTTGGTGCAGTTGTGTGCGGAACGGTGCAGTTCAGTGCAGTCACACGTGCTGCGCGGTGCGGTGCAGTCCAGTCCAGTTACCTGCGGTGCGGTGCGGTGCTGTGCGATGCAGTGGGGTGCGGTGTGGTAAGGCGCGGTGCGGTGCAGTGGGGTGCGGTGTGGTAAGGCGCGGTGCGGTGCAGTGGGGTGCGGTGTGGTAAGGCGCGGTGCGGTGCAGTGGGGTGCGGTGCGGTGCAGTGTGGTTCGGTGCTGTGCGGTGCAGTGGGGTGCGGTGAGGTGCGGTTCCGGTGTGGTGCCGTGCGGTGTGGTGCCGTGACGTGCAGTGCGGCACGGCGCGGTGCGGTGCGGTGCGATGAGGTGCAGCATCTTGGTTCTCAGGAATCACTCTGACACTGCCATGTTCGTGTTCAGGAACAACGAGCTTTGGTTTGGGCCAGCTGGGTCTGGTGGCCTACATTGCGGCCTCTCTTTCTCGTGCTGTTGTGTTGGCAGTCAACGTGGTCAAAGCCTGTCACAGTGAGCGGCTAAGGAGGGAATCCTCTATGCCATTCGCATACTCTCTTGAGGGCTGGCTTTGTCTGCGTCCGTCCTGTGCCATGTTTCCAGTTTCTTGGTGCAGGAGCCTGTGTCGCTTGGTGCCAGTTCGACAGTGCTTGCTGTGACCTGTAGGGCTGCCCGCCCGCCTTAGTAAAGCCGTCAGTCGTTTTCGGGGAGTTTTGTTTTGCTGTGTCCTCCAAATGGCTCCCGCATGCCCTCCGTGCAGCTGCAGCTCATTCTTGAGGTTGTCTTTTGTGCCCAAGGATGCCGATCTATTATCTGCCTGCATTCGCCGCTGCTGACCCCCCCCCCCCCCCCCCCCCCCCCCCCCCCCC
>SZWC01013720.1:47127-70561 GCA_023375785.1 Penium margaritaceum | reverse complement strand
GCCACTCACCACATGACGTGTCGTCGCAGTGACTTTGTGGTTCTTGGTCCCGTCACGACTGTTCGTTCTGTTCGTACAGGCTCTGGTCAGTCCTTACCAGTCCACGGTGTTGGGGTTGTGTGCTTCGATGGTCCGTCTGGCCCCTTGTATCTCTCTGACGTGCTATTTGTACCTGATCTTGAGCTCAGCCTGCTGTCTGTACGTGCCTGCACCCTGATGGGTCTCTCTGTTGAGCACACTGCTGATTCGGCGACTGTGACTGCTTCTGACACCCGTAGCATTGTCCTGCGCGCTTCAGTTGTTGATGACCTGTACCGCATTGCTCGGCCGTCCACCCCTTCCTTCCCTACGTCCTCTGGTCGCGTTTTTGTCACTGGTGTTCTCTCCCCAGACCACCAGAGATTGCTGCACCGCCGTCTGTGTCACGTGGGCTCCGACACTGTGTCGAAGCTCATCCGGACACAGCCCGCTCTTGGTCTTCATGTGGCTTCTTTCGAGAAGCCACCCAAGACCGACTGTATTTTTTGCGCCCAGGGTACGATGCACAGGTGCACTTACCCTGATTCGCGCTCACGAGCACTACGGCCCCTCGAGCTGGTCCACTCCGACCTGCTTGGTCCTCTCCCAGTCGAGTTCGTGTCCGAGAGGGGCCGATACGTCCTGACGCTGACTGATGACTTCACCCGGATGCGGTGGGTCTACAGTCTACGTCAGAAGAGCGACGCCGCCCTTGCGGTTCGGCTCTGGCTCGTCATGGCTGAGCGTCAGTCTCGCCATACGCTACACACCTTCCGATCTGATCGCGGTGGCGAGTTCCTTGGCGAGATGGACGCCTACTTTGCTGAGCACGGCATTTTTCACCAGGTCTCTGCTCCTGCCACCCCACAGCAGAACGGTGTCTCTGAGCGCTGGAACCGCACCATGGAGGATGCGGTCCGCGCCATGCGGTCTGAGTGCGGTCTCCCGGAGTCCTTCGCCTTCGAGGGTTTCTCCTACATGACCTGGGTCTGGAACCGCCTCCCGCATGGTCCGCTTCCGGACCATATCACACCGTATGAGCTCTGGTTTGGCCACCGTGCTGATCTTCGCCTCGCTCGCGTCTGGGGTTCCCTGGCCTCCGTGTGGTACACCGAGGACCAGCAGGGGTCCAAGGTCTCCCCTCGGGGTCGCCTGTGTGCCTTCATCGGCATCTCCCCGCGGTCGAAGGCCTGGCGCTTCTGGGACCCCACTCGCCGTCGTGTCATAGAGTCTCGGGACGCGCTGTNTCTGGCTCGTCATGGCTGAGCGTCAGTCTCGCCATACGCTACACACCTTCCGATCTGATCGCGGTGGCGAGTTCCTTGGCGAGATGGACGCCTACTTTGCTGAGCACGGCATTTTTCACCAGGTCTCTGCTCCTGCCACCCCACAGCAGAACGGTGTCTCTGAGCGCTGGAACCGCACCATGGAGGATGCGGTCCGCGCCATGCGGTCTGAGTGCGGTCTCCCGGAGTCCTTCGCCTTCGAGGGTTTCTCCTACATGACCTGGGTCTGGAACCGCCTCCCGCATGGTCCGCTTCCGGACCATATCACACCGTATGAGCTCTGGTTTGGCCACCGTGCTGATCTTCGCCTCGCTCGCGTCTGGGGTTCCCTGGCCTCCGTGTGGTACACCGAGGACCAGCAGGGGTCCAAGGTCTCCCCTCGGGGTCGCCTGTGTGCCTTCATCGGCATCTCCCCGCGGTCGAAGGCCTGGCGCTTCTGGGACCCCACTCGCCGTCGTGTCATAGAGTCTCGGGACGCGCTGTTTTTTGAGTCACTCACTTACCGTGATCTGACTTCCATCACAGCCCTTTCTGCCACCCACGTCCCTTCCTGTGAGGGTTCTCGGCGGATGGGGGAGATTTCTCCGCCGTCGACTACTGGTCGTCACGCTGATGGGTCCGCTCGAGCCCCCTCTCGGTCTCCAGCACTTGACGATCCGGCTATTATTGCCGTTGGCCCAGAGATATCGCCTGTGCTGCACACTTCACACCCTACAGACACCACGGCCCTCACGCCTCCTCCTGCGTCATCGCCTGTCCCTGCTAGCACCCCCGCTCACGCGTCTGATTCAGTCCAGCCCACGCCTGTCCCTGCTAGCACCCCCGCGCAAGTGTCTGCCCCAGTCCAGCACACGTCTGTCCCTGTTTCGCCTGATACTCTTTCCGTGTCCAGGCCGGTCTTACCGGCTGGAACACCCGGCTCTGGGTCTCCCACACACACGTCTCCTCGCGCGGCATCCCCAGCTGCCTCGTCTCAGTCCACACCTGCTGCGGTTGGTCCTGACCCTGTGGACGTGCTCGTCCCTACGCCTGCTGCGCGTCCCTCGACCTCCGGTTACTCTCGTGAGCCTGGTGGTCGCCTCCGACCACTGGATTCCGGAGCTCAGCGGGTGTCGGGTCCTGGACCCAGGCGCCCCACTCGCAGCATCGCGAGCGGTNCTCCCTCTCTGGCCCCTGATCCGGGCACATTGAGGGAGGCCCTCTCAGCGCAGGATTCTGATGCCTGGCGAGCTGCTTGCGAGGATGAGCTTCGCGCTATCCGAGAGCACGGAGTCTATGAGCTGGTCGATCTTCCCCCTGGGAGGAAGGCGATTCAAGTCAAGTGGGTCTTTCGCAAGAAGGTGAAGCCTGATGGCTCACTGGAACGCTACAAGGCCCGCTTGTTCGTCAAGGGGTTCTCTCAGATTGAGGGAGTTGACTACACTGACACCTTTGCCCCTGTCGGCCGCATGACTTCAGCCCGAGCTCTGTTTGGTGTAGTGGCTTAGCATGACTGGGAACTACACCAGATGGATGTGAACAACGCGTTCCTCCATGGCTCTCTGGATGAGGAGATCTACGTGGCTCAGCCACCAGGCTTTGAGGACGGTGACAAGGTCTGGCGCTTGCGCAAGTCCTTGTACGGCCTCAAGCAGTCCCCACGGTGTTGGAACCGGGAGATCACGGGCACCTTGACTCGTGCAGGATACGTACAGAGCGAGGCTGACCCCTCGCTGTTCATCCTGCCGACACCCGAGCGCCTCACCGCCATCCTGGTCTATGTCGATGACCTTCTGATTGCGTCTCCGTCCCTGGAGGCCGTGAAGGAGGCCAAGGCTGTCTTGCAGACCGCCTACAGGATGAAGGACCTCGGTCCTGCATCGGTGTTTCTCGGTATGGAGATTGTACGTGATCGCAGGCACCGAACACTGTTGCTGCACCAGGCGAGATATGCACGAGTCGTGGGGGAGCGCTTTAGCGATCTCCTTGGTGCAGTGCCCACTGCTTCCACACCCATCACACCTGATGGGCAGGATGCCCTGAAGGTGGACGACCCTACACAGTTGGGGGAGACAGTGGACGTGACCTTGTACCTCCGTCTTATCGGATCTTTGATGTACCTGGCCACGACCACGCGCCCCGATATCGCGTTCGCCGTCAACCTCCTCGCTCAGTTCTCGCAGGCTCCACGTGCGAGAGCCCTTCATGCGGCTGTGCGAGTGGTACGGTACGTGGTTTCCACACCGTATCTCGGACTCTGCTTTCGTCGGCAGTGTTCGGTGGTCCTTGACGGCTACACTGACAGCGACTGGGCTTGGAGCCCTGACGGGCGCAGTCGTACCGGCTACGTGTTCCTGCTCGGTGGTACCGCTTTGTCTTGGCGAAGCGGGAAGCAGGGTTGTATTGCACGTAGCTCGTCGGAGGCAGAGTACGTGGCTTTGGGGGCAGGAGCTGCTGAGGCAGTTTGGCTGCAGCGCCTGTTTCTTGAGCTTGGGCAGTCAGTATCCGCGATTGTGCTGCGTTGCGACAACCAGAGTGCTCTCGCCATCGCGGAGAACTCTGGTGTTTTTCATGCTCGCACAAAGCACATTGCGGTTGAGCATCACTTCGTTCGTGATCTGGTGGAGCGACGCGTGATCTCCATCATGTGGGTTGGCACTGACTTGCAGCGGGCTGATTTCTTGACGAAGGCACTTGCACGCGGAAAGTTCCTGGTNTTTGGGTGTGTCCCGAACCTTGAGAAGCTTGGCTATAGGGCCGACCAAATGTTTGCCTTCTAGGGTGTGCGCTAGGGATTGGATTAGGTCCTAGGTTCTTGTGTCTCCTCTCGTGTTCCCTTTTGAAGCCAGTGTAGGGCGTAGGTGTGCCCTTGGTATGCATGCTTTTTGTTTCAATATCAAATGTAAATTCTCCTTCACCAGTTGAAGCTACCAACTGCTCTCAGATGGACCTCAATGCTGGTGGTACTCCACATGGATTGGCAGGCGGGATTTCGGGTTTTCTTGGCGGGAGAGAACATGACTAACCCTAAGGTTGCTGTGCATGCATGAACCTGACCAGCTTTTAGACTGCTGACCCTGCAATGTCACCTCGGCCTTGCACCTTCCACCGCTCCCCACCTTCCACCGCTCCCCACCTTCCATGGCTTCCTACCTTCCATGGCTCCCCACCTTCCACCGCTCCCCTGTTGTGCTTTGTGCCGTTCCTGTACAGTTTACTGTGACCACTCGGCCGTGTCCATACTCGTGCAGATCCCTAAGGCAGGCGGCCCTGGTGACACCGGCGCGACGACAAGCGGCGGACTACCCGTCCGGAGCTGACCGACCACTGTTCCAGAGCCCCAGATGTCACCGGGACTCCTTGCTGTGACTTCTACGTCTTGCAGGCGCCCTTCGGACTGGGCATGAGGCCCATTTGCATGTTTTTGCATTATATACTCGCTATCCGTCAATGGATGCATGCATGTGACCAGTCGTTGCGTGCGTCTTTTGATTCTGCACGTCTAGGTTCAGACGGCGTAGGATTCTGACATGTGTGCGCAGAGTTACGGCCAAAACAGTGGTTTTGGGCCGGTTTTAGGACAGCTCTTGGACTGCCGCGTGCGACACCCGCCGTGCGCCGCGGCAGGTATTTATGCCCTGGACCTGTCAGTTGTCATTCCTCTCTGCATTTGCTAAGCTACTGAAGCTTATGAGACTTTGCGCATTTCCCTAGCCTGATCCTTGCTGTTTCCTGCACCTGCCTGCTTGCTAGTGCGTTAGCTGACTGGACAGTGTCGCCACGTCAGCAGCAGCAAGGCTAGGAAGCTTCCTAGCAGTTTCTTATGTGTGTGAGTGGGATGCAAGACGGCAAGAATTTGGCTAAGTCTGGAACGTTGAATATAAAAGAACAAGGAGGAGTACAAATGAGCCCCTAGCTGGCTTATACAGGGGCGCAGGCAGCTAGCCGCACCGGACCCCGTCACCCCCGCCGAACCCAAACGAGTCAACGGGGAGAACACACTGCATACACCATGATAACAGTAACGGTGGTCTCCTTGAGACACCTGAACAACTCTTCGAATGCCCGGGTCTCGACCACCGAGAAAGTACAAGCAGTGCTAAGAAATCTCAGAATCAGCTTCGAGACATCAAGTACGGCTTTCCCAACATCAGAAGCCCAACTACAGCCATCGGGTCTCCTCGTCGCACTGGTACAATCCACAGGGTGCACTGGTCTCAACCCACCGAGAAAACTCTCCTAGCTACCGACAAGCCAACAATGCTGCTGGAATGATTCGACCGTGTCTCGCCAGCACTGTCGTACGTGCTGGAGAAGTCCCGGGACACTCCGAAGGCCTGTCGTGTCGTCACGCTCTCCTCCACCATATACCCCCAATGTGGGTATATGGGTAATCCATCGGCGGCGGTCGTGACGGGTGAGAGCCACACAAAACCAACACTCCCCCTGGCTGACATGGCGGTCAACGCCAGAAGAAAGTGAGCCAAGGGACGGAACAGCAGCGTATGGCAAGCATTAATATGCATGAGTGAACTCACACACACACACATCAGCTATCCATCTAGGGTCTCCCTCGACACTAGCACAGCCCACCAAGTGTCTGGGTCTCGACCATGAGAGGAGTGATGCACACGCACACAAACCAATGTAATGCACATCATACACATGTCAAACGACAAGATGGTCTCCTTGTGACATTGGCGGTACCAGGGCCCGGGTCTCGACCGCTACGAGCAATCCAACACAATAGTATCATCATCCAAACACAGGATCATGGGAGGATCTCCTCGTAACACAGGTGCAACGCACCAAGTGTCCGGGTCTTGACCACTAAGACCGACCCAGCTCGCATGAACATGCCACACACAGTATAGCCACACACCAAGACACACAATCACATGGTCTCCTCGTGACACTGGTACAACACACCAAGTGTCTGGGTCTCGACCAACAGTGTGCTACCATTCACATGCAGTTGTGCAGGCACATAGCATGAGCCACATGCGGAATGCTGTAGATGCTCACAACAGAGCATGGACCTCGCCATGCATCTCCCATGACGTCGCGTCAGGTCGAGGTCAACACAACACTCCCCCTAGGCAGATGAACCTGGCAGCGATGTCCCCGATGGAGATGAGTTAGCAACCTAGGCAGCAGGTTGGGGCAGCATGCGTTGTTGATGAAGCGTACGGGCTTCCACGCTCGTTGCTTAAGTCTGCTGCCCCCTCAGTCGGCTGCTCTAGAGTCTAAGTCTGGAAGCTCTGGGTTTGTTACTCAGGAACGCGCGCGCCAGTGTTAGCACCAGAAAGCAGCTGAAAACTGAAAGTACCTAATTAGGAATGAAGAATGAGTAACAATGGGAGACCCCTCCAAGTTCTAGCTCCCCCCCATCAACAGCAACAGCCAGCAGGTCCAAGGAGCAGTTCACGTCTCAAAGTTCCTCGGCAGCATTACGATGCAAATAGGGGTGAATGGACAGGCTTGACCTATTCACTCCTGGTTCAAGAGGAGCCAACGTCTTTCACAAAGACACTCATGCAGCCTGACAAAGCTGAGTGGGATGAAGCAATTTGCGGTGAACTCAACTCCATCGAGGAGAATGGGTCATGGGTGCTGGTGGAAAGACCTGCTGGTGCTCACGTTGTGGGGTCCAAGTGGGTGCTGAAAGTAAAGAGGAAACAGATGGCAGTATAGACAAGTACATGGCACGAGTGGTAGCTAAGGGATTCTCTCAAGGGCATAGTGTAGATTATGATGAGACCTTTGCTCCCTTTGTGACGTTCGCCTCTATGCAGTCAATGCTCGTCATTACTGCTACCAAGAACATGGAGGTCCATCAGATGGATGTCAGGACAACCTTTCTTTACGGCAAACTTGAGGAGGTGTTGATGGAGGTTCCACTGGGGGTTGATGCTATTGAGGACAAGGTGTGTAGATTGGTGAAGGCTCTCTATGGGCTAAAACAAGCGCCAAGACTTTGGTACTAGGAGATGGATACATTCATGGTCAAGGGATCCTTCATGCACTGTGACAACTGCCCTAGCATGTACGTTCATGAGAGTGACAACAGGACTATGTTGGTCACCTTGTATGTCAATAACCTGATTCTATGCTCTTCTTCAACACAACTGCTAGACAATCTCAGGGGGCAACTGAGTAGCAGATTCAAGATGAAGGACATGGGTCCTGTTGACTTCTACCTTGGAATGGCCATCAAGCGTGACAAAACAGCAGGTACCACCAGCCTGAACGAGTTAAATTACAAGGACTCCATCCTCAAACGATAGGACATGGCAGATTGCAAGCCTGATAGCACGCTCATGAGCTTATAGTGCACACTCTCCACCTCCATGTCCCCATCTAACGAAGCGGAGAAAACTGACATGTTGAGCATCCCATATCAGTCTGCACTGGGCAGTTTGATGTATGCCATAGTCACCACACGACCAGATAGAGCTCATGTTGTTGGGCCGGTGAGTCGGTTTGCGGCCAATCCTGATCCACTGCACTTGCAGGCTGTGAAGTGCATGATGCGTTACCCTTAGGGGATGCAGCATGTGTTGCTCCATTTTGGAGGCATTGTTGGATTCGCGTCACTTCATCTCATGTGCTACAGCGATGTTGATTGGTGAGGCAGTATCAACGACAGAGAATCTACCTCCAGCTTTACGTGTATGCTGAATGGAGGTGCTGTCATTTGGGCGAGTCGCAAGCAGATATGTGTCTCTTTATCAATACCTGAAGCTAAGTACATAGCCTTGGCTGAGGTTAGTAAAGATGTGTAGTGTCTACACAGCTTTCTACATGAGATGAAGATACCACAGGCAACGGCGACGGTCATCAAGATTGACAACATGAGCGTGATTGAGATGTCCAAGAGCCCAGTCATATCCAGGCACACAAAGTACGTAGAAATCAGCAACCACTATGCTCGGGACTTGGTCTACAAGCAGACAGTGGATCTCAAGTATGTCGAGACGAAGTTTAATTGTGCTAACATGCTTACAAAGCCACTGGACAAGGATCTCCACCAGACAGGATAGCAAGGGATTGGCATAGTCAACGCAAGTGATGACGAATGATGATGGAAACTAACGCAAGGTGAAAGGGAGACATTTGTTGAATGTATTTGCCCCTTGTTTAGTGTTGTAGGAAGGATGAGGAATTCTCTGTCCCTTGTGGAGGTATGACCCCTAGATCCATTGTAGTGACTCAACTGTGCTCTGTCTCATGTGAGATATGACATGTGAGTACACCATGTGGGTGATTGGTGACCTTGGCCATTTTCTTTACTTAGCCGAGTGAGAGGTCATGAGTTAGATCCTAGCCCCATGCACATCTTGGTTGTTATGGAAGTTTCGAGGAAAGATATTCCGTAGCTTCTTGGAAGCTACATAGGAGGAGGTACTGCGGAAGGTGCCATTGCTCCATGAGGCAAAGGCAGCCATGTTTGCTTCATTCCACACATGTTACGAAACAGTGGTGTAGGATGCTTGCTCTTCAATCCACCCTCCAATCACTGTGAGAATGGGACCCCATCTCTCGTGTAGCATCATAAAGATGAATCATGGCCTGAATGTTGGATTTCAGGCTCCACCCCATGCCGGTGGCTTGTTACAAGAGCGTCGGAAACTTCTACACAAAGGTGGAGACATTCTCCCTTCACCAAGCCTCATGCAGATGAGGTTATGTAGAATGAAGAGACGGTATGTCGCGGCTGCCACTGCACAACCGCTAATGTGTGAAAGGACAGAGGATTGTATGGAGGAAACAACAACGACAAGAGCATTCTCGTTGAGCTTGATACATGCTACAAGTGTCAACCGGCCTGTAGCAACGGACAAGAAAAGAAGGCCGACACAATGGCACTTGATGTCCGCTTCTAGTATTGCAACTAGGAGGAGATATCACCCTCATAATCACGGTTCCACATTGAGCAGTTCATAAGAATCACTTCCTTGCACTGTGTCCTTAGCACCTGGTCACTTTCACGCAGGAGTTAACTCCTTGGGCTTAGACCAACCAATGTTTTTTTAGTGTCTGTCGCTCGTGGACCGCTCTGGGAGGAGTCTCAAAGGTAAGAACTGTAATGAATCACAGGCAACTGATTGGTACTTACAGTCCTAGAGCCAGCCCCTAGCCTAAGCACACATAGTGGCTCCTTGGATGAGCCACTTTGGGGATAATCTAGATTGCATCATCCACCCTCCCTACATGGCGCTTTTTGTGACGGCCAAGTGGTGCCAGCCACCAGGAAGGACTTTGGAATGTTCTAAGACGTCTCTTAGAACCTTCATGTCCCCCTTTTGGTCACAAAGAAGATTAGTCATCGGAGTGGGATTTGACCCAATGACTTATTTCTTTAGAGAATATCTCTAGAACGTCTAAACCAATAGGAGTTATCCAAGAGAACTTGCTCCAAAGGAGCAGTGCATGCCTTGTTTATCTGGACCAAACTTAGGGGACTTACTCCAAGGGAGCAGTGCATGCCTAGTTCGTCCTGTGCCTGTCCAAATGTCAACTATGGACAAGTGGGATTTCAGGTCAACAAACTCTCCCTTGCACCTCTATCCATTTGCTGCGAGATGTCTCCTCTCTCTAGCTATCTTGGCCTTAGTCTTCGTCGGCTACGTTGACCATACCGATGCCTTGGGTACCTACAAAATGTAATTCGCTGTCAAGCGCCTTGGTCATGCAATCTATGAGCATCTTCTTGGTCTCCACGTATTCTAGGTCCACAATCTCCTTTACGACCTGGTCGCGTGAGTAGTGTACCTGATGTCGATGTGCTTGGTCCGCCGAGAGATGACATCATCCTGTGCCATTTTCATGGCACTCTTGTTGTCAATGCGGACCTCCGTTCCTTCCATCTGTACCACTTTCATCTCAACGAGCAAACTGCATAGCCACTGTGTCTCCTTGCATGCTTCTGACAGAGCGATGTACTCTATCACAGCGGTAGAGAGGGAGACACAGTCTTGCTTTTTTCTTTCTCAAGAGACAACACCACCGTTCACGAGGCACACAAAGCCCGAGGTGGAATTCTTGTTATCGATTCTTCCTCCCAAGTCGGCGTCCGTTTAGCACACAAGCCGTTGCGGGTCAGATCCCTCTTGGCCTCCAAACTAGAGTCCCATATGTCGTGTCTTCTGTAGATAGCGCATGATGCGCTTGATTTCTTGCCAATGCTGTGGCCCTGGATTTGCCACAAGCCTGCTCACTTGTCCCACAACATAGCAAATGTCAGGGCGTGTTCCTACCATGGCGTACATGAGGCTGCCAACAGCAGACCCGTAGGGAATGTTGCTTCCCTGCTGGGGCTCATGGAGGAGGAGATCTTGATGTCTATTGTCCTGGGTGTGCTGATAGGCTCGCAGTCCTCCATGTTGTAGTCCTTGAGGACCTCCATGATGTACTTGGTATGGTGGAGCTCGATGGTGCGTGCTGCTCGATTACGGTGGACGGCTATCCCAAGGTAGAACTCAAGAGGACCCATGTCCTTCATCTTGAACCTGTTGCTGAGATCTGTCTTTAGCTTGTTCAACAGCTCGACTGACGATGAGAAAATGATCAGGTCATCCAAATACAGTGCAACCAGCATCAAGCCTTGCTCATCCTCTCGCATGTAGACACTAGGGTCATTCTGGTAGTGTGTGAAGGTGAGCCCGACCATAAAGCCGTCCATCTCCTTGTACCACATCCTTGGGGTTTGGTTCAGCCCGTAGAGTGCTTTCACTAGTTTGCAAACCTTCTCCTCTTGAGCTTTCACTCCCTCAGGCATTTTCGGCACTTCTTTGTTAAGCTTCCCGTAGGGGAAATCTGTCTTGACGTCCATCTGGTGGACCTCCGGATCTTTTGTAGTAGCGATGTCCAACATCGATTTGATGGAGGCAAAGGTGACGACAGGCGTGAAGGTCTCCTCGTACTCTGAGCCTGCACGCTGAGAGAACCCCTTCGCCACAACTCTTGCCTTGTACTTGCCAATAGTACCATTCTGCTTGAACGTTTTCCGGAGTACCCACTTTGACTCCACCACATGGGCGTTTGGGGGGCTGTCCACTAGAACCCATATTCTGTTCTCTTCAATGGATGCTAGTTTGCTATCCACTGCCTCCTTCTACTTGGCTGCATCTTGCATGTTCATAGCCTCTGCTATGGTCACGGGCTCTCCCTGAGCCAAGCATGACCAGCTGAGTCTGGTCCATTCCGCACTCTCAGCATCGTACTTAGGCGGAGGTTTCTTCCGGTGCATACTACACCGGAGTGTTGCTGGTGGTGCTTCAAGGCTTAGTTCCTTCTGTTAGTCCTACACTGTCACTAATCCGTTGTTTGAGGAAGTGCCACCGGCCTCAGAGTTTGACTCAGAGGCCTCAAACGACTCAGACTCAGTGTCAGAGTCCGTCGATGTGTCAACCTACATAGCCACTCTCCCTGTCGCACCATCATTCTGCTTTAGTGGCACCATTTGCGAGTTCTCAGGTGCCTGATCACGTGACTCAAGCAACACAACCCACTCTCCTGATTTGGGAGCATGGACAGGATCTAGTGGCTCTCTCTTGCCGAGCATCCTTCCATCAAACTCGACGTCTCGACTCCTAATGAGCTTTCAAGCCGCTTGGTCCCACAGTCTGTACGCCTTGTGTGTAGTGTCATTACCGTCCATTACACACTTGCAAGCGCGTGCATCCAGCTTGCCACTTCCTTCTCCTGCTTGGACCTTGCCCATGTAGTACAGCCACAGACCCTCAAGTGTGAGGCATCTGGCTTCTTCCCTGACCAAGCCTCTTGTGGCATCCTCAACTGCTTCTCTTGCTTCTTCTTGCCACGCCTTCCAAGCACGATTGTCGGAGTGAGATTCACAAGCTAGCAAGCAGTTGTTGCAGTTTCACCCCAAAAGCGAGGTGAGACTTTGGCATCAAAGAGCATGCGTTGTGTCATGCCGAGGATAGTCTCGTTCATCCGCTTGCCATTGCCATTGCTCTGGGGAGATTAAGGCACGCCTTGTACTCACCACCGTTGTTCGTGCGCAGTGCCTTGACCTTCTTGCTTCTCTGCCGCTCTACCATGGCAAAAAATTCTTGCAGCTTCTCCTTGACCTCTCCCTTTTTCTTGAGGAAGTAGATCCACATCTTGCAAATGTGGTCATCAATGAAGGTGAAGAAATACTTGGTGCCACTCTTTGAAGGAGTGCAGAATGGTCAGTACACATGAGAGTGAGTCAGGTCGAAGATTGCTGCCGTACGTTTCCAATTACACTCTAAGGGCTTTCTTTTTGCCTTGCCTTGGAGGCATGGCTCACATAGCTTCTTGCACTTTCCCTCATCCTTGGCCTTGCATCCCTCCATCCCATAAACTACTTCATACTGCTGCATAGCTTGTAGTGTGCTGTTAGCCACATGGCCAAACCGCCTGTACCACAGCTCAGCATCTGTGTCTTTGGTGGAGTTAGCTGTCATGGTGACGGCTAACTCCACCAACCATGGTGGTGCAATATCTGGCTGTGGAGACCTGGGCTCTTCAACTGCCGCATATCCCTCACTTGTGCTCTTGAGAGGTGTGGTTTGCAGCATGTAGAGCTCATCAACTCTTGGGACCTGCGCCGTAAGACTCTCCTTGCGAAAGCAGATCTTCATGTCCTTGTTCTTGACAATCACGGCCTCCCCCTCCGTGAAGACAAGCGTCATGTCATGGTCCGTGATTTTTGGACACCGACAAGAGGTTTGCCGCAAAAGACGGCATGTAGAGGAGGTTCTCTAGATTTAAGTCTTTTTCAGCACTGTTCACGTTGATGCTAATCAACTTATCTCCTTCGCCTTGCGCATAGACAAGGCTACCATTGGCACACCTAAAGCGACGTTCAGTGTCCCAAATAGAGATGAACCCATCCTTCTCCCTTGAAGAGTGGTGGTTTGTACCAGATTCGAGCCCGTAGGTTCCACGCTTGAGTAGTGCCACTCCCTTGGTTGTCGGCACGCTCTCAGCCATCATTTTTGCCAACTGCTTCTCACCCTTTCCTTTGTCCTCGTTCTTACCACCATGATCTCCGTCTTCCTTCTTGGGAGCCCTGTACTCCCGTGCCCAATGCCTAGGCTTGCCACAGTTATGGCACTTCCCAGGACGCTTTGAACCCTTTCAACCGCCACCATCGCCTCTTCCTCCACCACCACCGCTTCCACTGCCGCTCTGACCAGAAGAGGAGTAGTTGCCACGACCACCGTACTGTGCAGCATACGCTAAAATATTAGCCTCAGTGCCGCTATGACGCATGGCCTCGTTGCATACTTATTCAGACACTGCCTCATACGTCAAATCATCCTCCTTCCAACCGCCAAAGACAGTGATCAAAGGACCCCAACTTTCAGTTAGCGCTATGAGGAGGATCATGGCCTGCATGTTGGTGTCGATTTCCCAATTCATTTGGGTCACTTGTTACAATAATTCTTCAAACTGCAGTAGGAAGTCCGGAATCGACTCTCCCTTGCTCACCCTCATCGAAATCAGTTTTTGAAGGATGAAGAGGCAATTGTAAGAGCCGTTGATTGGTGTACACGTGCAAGCTTTTCATAAGCCTTTGACGCATGTGTGATACCTTGGAGGTGGACATGCCATGACTCATGTACTGATGTCACAAGGATCGCAAGCGCCATGTCATTTTTGACACTCCACGCTTCATATCCACTGTCTACTTTTAGAGGTTCAACCTCTTCTCCAAGGAACATTTTCAAGTAGCCACATACCCTCAGGACAATCTCAATTTGTCATTTCCACAAGGGAAAATCTATCCCTGTGAACTTTGACATTCCACTCTTAACGTGCTCAAGAGTGAGCGTCGCGGGTGTTTTCATACTCCTTCTCTGCTTCTCTACTTCTCTGTTTTGTTGAGGCCGATGTAGGCTGATGTACACTGTTTTCTGCAACCGGTTTAGAAGGTGCAGATCCGTTGCTTACCCCTTAGCCGTTAATCAGCAATAAACAGAGAAGAACGCACTCTAGCGAAGCCAGGGTCGTGCCTCCAAGGGCAGAGCTTAGCCTTGGCCCTTTTTTGCTAAGTGCTAGCACCCGCCGTTGGAGGTGATGGAGCAGATGGAGCTGATGGAGCTGATGGAGCTGATGGATCTGATGTACGCTACAAGACAGAGAGGGCAAGAGAGCTCGTAGAAACGTGCCTTACAACTAGTCTGTGTGGGCCCATAACCCTTTGTCAACCAGCCTGAGGCAACGGTCTAGAAAAGAAGGCCAACACAATGGCACTTGCCGTCCGCTCCTAGTATTGCAACTAGGAGGAGATATCACCCTCATAATCACGATTCCACGCTGAGCAGTTCATAGAAATCACTTCCTTGCACTGTCCTTAGCACCTGGTCACTTTCACGCGAGGAGCTAACTCCCGGGGCTTAGCACAACCAATGCTTCTTTAGTGTCAGCCTTTGGTGGACAACTCTGTGAGGAGTCTCAAAGGTAAGAACTATAATGAATCACACGCAACTGATAGGTACTTATAGTCTAAGGGCCAGCCTCTAGCCGAGGCGCGCAGTGGCTCCTTGGATGAGCCACTTTGGGGGAAATCTGGATTGCATCATCCCCCATGCCTACATGGCGCTCTCTGTGACTGCCAAGTGGCGCCAGCCACCAGGAAGGATCTTGGAATGTTCTAAGATGTCTCTTAGAACCTTCCTGTCCCCCTTTTAGTCACAAGAACATTAGTCACTGGGCTGGGATTTGAACCAGCAACCTCTCACTCTAGAGACTTACCATGGGACATCTCAGCCATAAGGAGTTGTCCTAGGTAGTGTTTGCTGGCTATACTTTCCAATTAAGACCAAGGGGACTTGTTCCAAAGGAGCAGTGCATGCCTTATCTACCTGGACCAGACTTAGGGGACTTACTCCAAGGGAGCAGTGCATGCCTAGTCCGTGCTGTGCCTGTCCAAATGTCAGCTATGGACAGGGGGCATATCAGGTCAACAACAAGGTTAGCACCCTCCTGCTTTGGTGTTGGGATAGTTCTTTTAAAATATCCTAGCAAGTTTATTTCATCTGTGCTGATCTCAAACTGCCACTTCCAGAGCACAAATCCATCACCATCAAACTTGAGGATGGGAGAATGGTTCCCTGGTTCCCCTGTCCCTGCCATCGCTACAACTATAACTGCTACAACTGTTTTACTTGTTGTTGATGTTGATGCACCTGTGTTTGAGGCTTCGCTAGGCTGTTTGTAAGAAGGGCCAACTGCTTGCCCTTTTCACGTGGGCCGATACGAGCAGAGGTAGGCTTATGTAGGCTGATGTCAGCTCCCAAGGCAGAAAGGTGCAAATGTGTTGCATTCCCTCCAAGTGATGATTAACCTACAAACAGAGAGGTTGGATGAGAGCGAATGCGCTCGCACTACTTGTGACGTTAGCGGTTGCATGCGTGAAACTTCTCAAACTAGGGGAGTGGGCCCATAACCCTTTGTTTGCTTTTGAGCTAACCAGCTCTGGCAGAGAAGCGGTGACACCAAAAAATCTCATTAAGGTTTTTATACCTTCTTCCTTTAAAGGCATGTGTCATCCACCCCAAACTTAATCAGGCATACACTTCATGTTCAAGAATGCTAACGCATTATCATTTTATCTCAAGAAGAGCTCAAGTTGTGAATACGCAAGAGAGCATCAAGCAAGGGTTGATTGATCAGCATGCAAGACAAGTCCTTTTACAGCTACATCACCAATAGACTTGCGCTATGGAATTGACACATAAGCATCCTAGTGTCAAGGTGACAGACAAACCATGTAGCTTCCAAGAAGCTAGGGACTTTCTTTCTTGGAAGCTTTCATAACAACCAAGATATGTATGGGGCCCGGATCGAACTCATGACCTCTCACTTGGCCAAATAAACACAATGGACAAGGCAATCACTCACCCACATGGTGTACTCATCGGTCATATCTCAGATGAGACAGAGCATACTTGAGTCACACTATAAGGGATCGAGGGGTCATACCTCCACAAGGGGCAGAGCATTCCTGATCCGTCCTACAATACTGAACAAGGGTTAAACACATTCAGCATTTAACCCGTTATATTGTAGCCTCTACCACATTCACACTATGGCCACTGCTTTCCTTCTGCGCATCCAAACTGCGATTGGGCTCAACTCTACCATGTTCTTACCTCCATGCCCCACTATGTGTCTTGATTGTGCCCATGGCAAAATACACCACTCGCAAGTTAGTGGATCACGACGTCTACAAGTTAGTGGATCTCTCACAAGGATGGAAGGCAATGTGAACAAAGTGGCTTTACCGTAGGAAGTTGAATCCTGACAGATCTATCGAGTGGTACAAGGCCCGACTCACCGCCAGATGTTTCTCTCAGAATCCTGGCACTAAATGTGATGAGACATTGGCCCCATTCAGCCAATACACAACTGCCAGAGCCCTCCTCACCTTGGTGGCCGAATATGGCTGGGAGTTGGAACAAATGGATCTATGTTGTCCCCGGGTGCCAAGGTGGTTGGGCCACTGCCACCGCGATGGGACACAGATGTGGCATTTTGGCAGTTTTCCCACAATGTGGATACGGACTGTCCGAAGCAAAGCCCGCGTTTGGAGGGGGGGAGGAGGAAAAATAATTGGTCTCCGGTTCAAGACTCGTGTGCACACCCGTGCAGATTAGTACGTTGTATGTAGCCACATTCTATGGTGAGAGGGGGATGGGGTTTGATTGTTGGTTTTCGTGCATCTCTCATTCTATTCTGTTGTGTCCTCCCGGCTTGTGTGCATCGGCGTGCAGATGACTAACGGAGAGACTCGACGCTGCTGAAGTGTCGCTCGGTGGAGTCGACGCACGTTGAGGCCCACTGACCGTTCAGTGGAGCCTCTTCTCTCAGGTGATGCGCTCAGCTCCATCGGCAGGCCTCCTCGGCGGTCGGGCCGTCGGCAGTCACTGCCACTGTAGATGCTGTCTGCATGCACCCAGCGCTGTTTCTGGTTGTGGCATTGCGTCTGCAGCATCATGCTGTGCCTAGGGTCCTTGTCTCCTACTGTGTGGCCCTGTTTGGCACCACTCACTGTCATAGGCACTGCCTGGGTTCGGGCAGCCATAACTCTTTGCTGCTATTTTTCTAGCTGATTCTGACCACATGACTGCATTTGCAGTGTTGGTATTATGGTATGGTCCAGTTTTCAGGCAAAACGGACGACGCCCGGGTTTTGGGCTGTCGGGTGTCTGGCGAGGATCACCGAGAAAACCCTGCCTGCCAGAAAATAGGTCTAGGACTGTTTTCTGCTTGGCTGCTTAGCTGAGTAACAAGTTCTCCCATTGTTTCTCATTCTTCATTCCTAATCAGTCACTTTAAGCTTTCAGCTGCTTTCTGGCGCTAACACTGGCGCGCGTGTTTCTGAGTAACAAACCCAGAGCTTCCAGACTTTGACTGTAGAGCAACAGACTCAGGGGGCAGTAGACTTAAGCAACGAGCATGGAAGCCCACACGCTGCAGAAACAACGCTGCTGCCCCAACCTGCTGCCTAGTATTTCGAGCTTGGTATCAGAGCCAGAGCGTAGCAGCAGCAGCAGCAGACTGGCGTACAGGTACCAGACAACGCCGGCGGACCCCCATACGCGCCAGTGCAGGGGAAATGCTGCCGGATCTTTTCTGGCAGCATTGACCAGCCTGGTGGCGGCGTCAGATTTTTTCCCACGTCCACTGGGAGAAGGGAAATGCTGCCGAAACTTTTCGACAGCATTGACCCCCACGCGTGACGCAAGGAGGTTAGCGGCAGGCCGCTTCCGATGCCTGTGGGCGACGACGCACAATGCAACGTCACCCAGGTGCAGTGACTCACACTAGCAAGCACCACCAGCAGCAGCCTGCAGCAGCGGCATTTTCAGGCAACGACAACGAGCAGTGGCAGCAGCGGCTAGCAGCAGCTACGTGTAGTAGTAGCAGCGGGCAGCAGTAGCAACTTGCAACAGCCCGCGGTAGCAGTAGCCCGTAGCAGCAAGCAGCAACGATAGCCGGCAGCAGCAGCCCGCAGCATCAGCAGCAGTAGCTGCTACAACAGTAGTAGCAGTAGCAGCAGCACCACCACCAATAGTAGCAACAGAAGCAGCAGCTGCAGCAGCAGCCCCAACAACCGCCACTGCTGATGTCAGCATCTCGCTGCTAACATCACTACTGACATCACTGTTGACATCATCAACACAAAAAAAGGGAGGGAAGGGAGAAGAAAGCCAAATGGTGGGCAGGGAGTCACTTACAACAGTTGCCTTGCAGATAACGTGGCGGCAGCTACGGATGTCAGCCGCCCTAAGCTGACGTCACTGCTGACATCAGCAACACACCAAAAAATGGGACACCAAACCATGGCTGGCAGCCCCAGTGGGCAGGGGTTCTCCTCTCTTGGGGGGACCCCCAACCCCCCTTTCTTGCAGCGGCTGCAGTAGCAGCAGCAGTAGCAGCAGCAGCAGCATCATCAACAGTAATAGCAGCAGCAGTAGCAGGAGTAGCAGCAGCGGAAGCAGCAACAGCAGTAGCAGCCCTCTAGCGTCGTTGGCAGGAACCCTGACCCCATGGCTGCTCTTCAGTAACAGCTCGTAGCCTTGATGCAGCAGTTTACAGCACTGTAGCCATTGCCCTCCCAGATTGCCACGAGTGCGCTACCACCATTCATCCCTACATGGCACGCCAGCCCAATTTTGTCTGCTGCCACGCACAACCTAGTGTAGCAACAGACTCACCGCCAGCAGCAGACGTTGACCTCCATCCTTGGCCCCACTCTGGGCACCGGCCGCAGGCAGAAGGACTTTGAGATGATGCCGCTACCGCTTCAAGCCGCCGAGCAGTTCTGGAGCTGGGAGCTCCAGATCCAGGCATAGGGTGATGAACTATGGGTATACTACACGCTCCCGTATGACCCCACCCTGGCCGACCAATTGTATGATTCTGGTCATGCCGGACGTGCTCTAGTCCCTATCGCCCCTCCGGATTCCCGCCTCGCCCTAGAGCCCTTCCTCAGTGACTTCACCGCTGGCGCTACCCCAGACCCTGCAGCCGCGTGACACGTCCACACTCGTCCCCATCGCCTGTCCAGCAAGGCTGAGACCAGCCACCTGCTACGAGAGTTCAACTCCCTGCACATGGGGGAGACCGAGACAATCACCGCCTATTGGCAGAGGGCGGAGGACATCCTTCGTTGCCTCGGCACCTCTGCGCCACCCCCTCTGGCCGTGCTCCTCACCATCAAGCGCGGTGCCACCGCTGCGTATGCGGATGTCTTCGTGCACTACTCTCACGACGTCCTCTCCACCATGGCGGCCCAGGGCACCCTCATGCCCAGGGCATACGAGCTCTTCCTCCGGATTTAGGAAGCTCATTTGGAGTCCCAACTCTACCGCACGGAGGCTCGTGCCTCTCCTGCCGTCGCTTCCATGGTCATTGCCTCTCCCACCGGAGCTACCTCATCATCATCAGGGAAGAAGAAGCATTGGAACAAGAAAGGCAAGGGTCAGCAGCAACAGCAGTAGTAGCCCTCGACAAAGTCTAGCAGTGGCGGTTCGGTCTGCCACAGCTGTGGCCAGCCCGGGCACGGGTGGTACACGTGCCCTCTACCAACGGACGAGGCGCGCGTCATCGCCACCATGCGTCACAAGCGGGAGCGTTGTCTTGCCTTTTCCACCGTAGCTGTCGCCGGTTCCGACGCCTCGGCCTCGTTTAGCAACTCCACCACTCCGGTCGC
Source organism: Penium margaritaceum (assembly GCA_023375785.1). Classification (NCBI taxonomy): domain Eukaryota; kingdom Viridiplantae; phylum Streptophyta; class Zygnematophyceae; order Desmidiales; family Peniaceae; genus Penium; species Penium margaritaceum. Next base: position 50,560 of record SZWC01013720.1, on the reverse strand, counting down.
TTCGCAAGTCCAGCCGACACCAGCGCCGCAGTCGCACTATCTGCAGCCGTCGGTGCCTCCGTTTCCCTTGCCAGCACAGTCCTCCTCCTACCCATGCTCTGGTGCCATCACTCCGCACTCAGTCTACACTCTAGGACCATCCTCCCGTGAGCGTCACCCGCGTAGTTCATCGCGCTCCAGCTCAGCCTGCCTCACCCTCCTCCTCAGGGAAGTGCAAGTTGCATCACCTCCTGCTCTCCCACCTAGCCCTGCATGACTGAGATTGAGCTACGGTCGTGTCCCATTTCCTTGTCTGTCTCATCGTTTCCCATGGTCTCCTGTACCCCTTTCCCTGATGACGTTGCGTGGCTTGACGATTGGCAATCTTGGTTTGCGCCTCCTTCCACCGCGTCCGCATCCCTTGCTTGCTGTCATGTGACCGTTAGCTATCTGGCGACCCCGGTCCAGGACCCTGCTGAGGCCTGGATCATCAACTCCGGGGCCACGCATCACATGACGGCCTCTCGTGAGGCCTTTAGTATGCTCGATCCTATAGGCAATGTCTGTGGTGACTGGACGGGCTCCGGGCAAGTGTTACTGGTCCGTGGGGTTGGCGTCGTTCGTTTCCGTGGTCCTACCGGTGACGCCATTCTGACCAATTTGCTCTTTGCCCCAGGTCTCGAGCTCAACCTCTTGTCCGTCACTATCATTGACCGCATGAGCATGGACGTTGTGCATTCGCGAGGTTTTGGCACTGTGTCGTTGCATGTGTCTGGTCTTGTCGTACTGCACGCCACCGCCCATGGCAATCTGTGGCATGTACCTTGCCTCTCCTCCTCTCCTTTTGTCTCCTCCTCGTCGGCCGCCACAGGCCATGCCTTTGTCACCAGCACGCTCTCTCCTCAGCACACCCGCCTCTTCCACCGTTGCCTTTTTCATGTCCACTCTGCCGTCGTAGACAGCATGCTCCGCACCCTGCCGGCCAAGGGCCTTGACCCGGAAACTTTCCCTCTCCCGTGCCCCATCGAGTGTCTACGAGAGGAAGACAAAGGGTGACTCGGAGTCCTCTCACGTACCCTTTGTCTTCCTCTCGTCCGTCTGCCCCTCTTGACCTCGTCTATTCAGATGTCATGGGCCCTCTCCCCACCGAGTCTGTCGGCGAGCATGGCCGGTATGTCCTCACCCTCACTGACGACTATTCTCGCTACTGTTGGGTCTTCTGCCTTCGACAGAAGGGCTATGTGGCCCGAGCCAACAAGGACTGGCTTGTCCTTGCGGAGCGCAAGTGTGGCCGTTCTCTTTGCCACTTTTGCTCCAATTGCGGTGGTGAATACATGAGTGAGACCACGACCTTTCTCGCCTCTTGCGGGATCCACCATGAGACGTCTGCATCCTACATGCCCACCTAGAACGGTGTCTCCGAACGGTGGAACCGCACCATGGCCGACGCCATCCGAGAATAGTGGACGAAGAAGATGGTGGACCGTGGGGAATCCGGTCTCCTTCCCCGCTAGTCCACGCCGTACCAGCATTGGTGCGGTCAGCACGCTGACCTCCGACCGGCTCGCGTCTGGGGCTGCACGGCCATCGTGTGGCTGCCCGCCCCGCAGCAGGGCGGCACGCTCGCCCCCCGCGGACGTTCCTGTACCTTCCTCGGTGTCTCTCGTCAGTCCAAGGCCTGGCGTTTCTGGGATCCCTCCCACTACTACATCGTCGAGTCCCGCGATGCCCTCTTCTTCGAGGACCTGTTTCCTCGTGACCTCATTCGCTACGGCTCGTTCGTGTCTATCCCATTGCATGGGGGAGTGGTGAGTCCGTCCTCCGTCCTGCCGCTTCCGGGTGACACATCCCTTAGTCCCTCTGAGCCGGTAGCCCCAGTCGCATCCGCTGGTCCCTCCGGGCTGGCAGCCCCAGTTGCGTCCATTGGCCCCTCCGGGCCGGCAGCTCCAGTCGCGTCCACTGGTCCCTCCGGGCCAGAAGTCCCAGTCGCGTCTATTGGCCCCTCCGGGCCGGCAGCTCCAGTCGCGTTCACTGGCCCCTCCGGGCCAGCAGCCCATTTATGGTCAATTGCCCCAAAAGTACACACTCATAAACTAGTGTACAGTTTTAGAACATATGTGGAGGATGTTTCCTGGCAATGAGCTACCATTAGTAGGAATGCTTCCTAGAAGTTACATGTAAATCCTAAATACACAAAGATTTCAATGTACACTACCATGGAAGTTTCATTGAACTTCCTTTGAGTTTCATATCCGCACAGATTATCTTTAAAAAAGAATATATCTGAATAATGGACAACCAATGGGAGTTAGATACACTATTGTCGAATGTGTGCCATTTTGTGATGCTACTCGTTTTGTATTATGTTTTTTTCATCTTACCGGACCTATTGATATCCTCATTTATTCTAATGTACATTTACGTACTTTGATCCAAGTTGGTGAAGTATTCCCATTGTGGCTAATTTGGTCCAAGACCTACACTCGCCTCGAAGTGCACAAGGCAAAAATTCCCGCTACGAAAGAGCAAGGCGACTTCGCCCTCGAAGTCAAACCTCGCCGACTTTGAGGGCAACGTCGCTTGCTTCTGACATCAGCGTCGTCGCCAATGTCAGAAGTGACAAGAACGCTCAATTCTGCCCTGGAGCGTTCTCGCCATCAAACCAGAATCGGACCCCCTCGTTACACCGGGGATTTGGGGTCTGCAAACTCTCAGTTCATGATTACGAACTCTCAAACCCCCTCTCGATAACCCCCCCAGAGACACTAGTGTAGTTCGGTGGTGTCCATCAAATACACCCACCGATACACTACCCAGATACACTCTCCACTCAAGGAGTGAGAGGGCACGATGCCCCCCCCCCCAAAAAAAGTCAATAGTGTATTCGAGGGTTGTATTGGGTAGTGTATCTGGAGGGAAGTGTATTTCGTACACAAGTGTATCGATACACTTGTGTACATTTTTGGTATTGCCTACGATACACTGCCCGATTCACTTGCCCAATACACACTCGGTGTTTGGGGGGGGGACCAGTGTTGGGGCACCATCATATCACTGGCAAGGTGCCGGTCAAGAACAGTATATGCGAAAGTACTTCCGATTTGTCTTGTCTTCATGCCGTCGGATGTTGTTAGTACACGGTCGAGATTGACTTTGTTCACCTTTAAAGCAGATACACTAGTGTATTTTTGGTAGTGTCTACAAGATACACCTGCCGATATACTTCACTGATACACTTTCGGCTCGAGGGAGAGGGGGGGGGCTCGGTGTCCCCCCTCCCCCCTCCCTTCGCGCTCCAGTGAATTGGGAGGGTGTATTGGGTAATTTATCTGGAGGGCAGCCGAATCTGTACACAAGTGTATTAATACACTTGTGTACAATTTTGTGCTTGTCTACGGTACACTTCCCGATACACTCCCCCAATACACTCGTAGTATTCGGGGGGGGGGGGGGG
>SZWC01013720.1:9830-35178 GCA_023375785.1 Penium margaritaceum | reverse complement strand
CAGTGGAGGTGGAGGGTAAGGAAGTACAGGGACAATCTGGGCAGAAGACAAGTGATAAAAATCCCAACAGCTCTCACCTTTCCAGTTGACACATTCAGAATCCACCGCTTCACTCCCAATTTCCTCATCATAGCTGTCTTCAGAGGCAGCCGTGGACGCTTCTGGCGCCAGCAGAGCAGCAAGGGCAGCTGCTGCCACCGTGGCCTCACCTCCACGCCATCTGCTGCTCGCGCCGAGCTCCGAAGGCCGCAGCACAGAGGAGCAATGCAAAGCACCATCAGCAGGCGCGTCCCACTCCGCGCCGTCGCTCATGTCAGGGAAGAATCTGGCCGACCCCTGTGCCTGTGCCTGTGCCTGCGCCTGCGGCTTTCCGTTTGCCTGACGCTGCCCCTGGATCGGAGCGGCGCCCGAGGCTGCTCTCTCGCCCGGCCTCCAGGGCCCCGAGGCAGATTTCTGAGGGCCCCGTGTCACAGCTGGATTCACAGCCTCCGCTTCAGCAGTGATGCTGCCTCTACCTCGAAAGGCCGATGCAGCGGCGCGGTCTGATAACAGACTATGCCGCAGAAAAGCACTCCCGCTGTTGCTGCCACTACTGCTGCTGCTGCTGCTGCTGCTGCTGCTGCTGCTGCTGCTGCTGCTGCTGCTGTCGCTGCTGAAGACGCTGAGACCAGCCCTACTGCTGGTGCCATCGGAGCTCGCTCTTGGCGGGGTAGCAAGGGGACTCAGACCGCCTGTACGGAGGCAAAGACACATTTCATCGCAACGCAACACACAGTAGCAGCGCAAGAACATTCCATTAGGTAACACAAGACCACAGATATGCTCCGGCTATGACCCTCTGCTGACTCCTGTTTTGTTGCATCGTGCACAAGACCACAAGGACCACAGGGCGTTTGGTGCCGCCAAACGCCTTGTGGTATTATGGCATGTGTGGCACGTGCTGCTCTGTTCTCACGCACCAAGCAAGAAAATCCTGCCGAATGAATTGACTGGGCTGGGATGGGAGGAGAGAGGAGGGGGGATGTGAGGGGCAAGAGATCATCCGCCAGTTCCGCCCACATCCTGTCCACAGGTTCTGCTATCTCCCGGTTGATGCTGCTGTTACTACTTCTGCTGCTGTAGCAACCCCAGCTTCCTCGGATCCTGCTGCTGCCACTTGCAGCAGCGGCAGTCTGCCACGGCGATTGGGGGAACTTCTCCGCTTCTTATCCTACCTGTGCTTCTGCCTCCCTCCCTCCGACACTCTGTGCTCCAGACTGGAGCGTTGGATGGAGGGGGACTCGCAGGCTGCCAGTCCCCTCGGGGGACTGGCGCTGCCAGTGGCGCTGCCAGTGGCAGCGCCACAAGTACCCCTACAAGTCACCCTACCTGGCCCAGCCACCCAATCCCGCACTTCCTGACGCCCGTAGCATCCTTGCCCCCACCCTCCCCCCCACCAGACCGCACACTTGCCACGGCTACTCACCCAGCGTGCTGCGGCGGCTGTTCTCCTTCCTGCCGTTCTCCTTTCCCTCGTTGAAGGATGATCGTCGCTGATTCTGAAGACCCCGGCTTAGTCCTGAGGGAAGAACGACCGGTGGGAGGAGAGGAGACAGATGCAGATCGAAAACGCAAAACACGATGAAGGAAGGTGTGGAGAAGGTATAGGCTGGGTGTAGAGGGGGGTTGAAGAGTTCGGACATGGAAAAGGAAATGGGAATAGAAATGGAAATGGAAACAGGAAAGGGAGTGGGAACGGAAATGGGAAAGTGGGATGGATTCACTCACCAAGCAGGCGCAGGACACTGTCAGGGCTGCCGGCGTGGAGTTTGCCAGGACTGCCGCTGCTCGTGTCGGGACTCGCAGGGCCTGTGAAGAGCGGCTCGAGGGATGCTGGTGGATGAGGCCGATGAGGAGACATCTCTCTCGACGCGGCGCGCCAATCGACGGGCGAGATCGGGCAGGCGGCCGCCAGGATTCCATCCGGTCCGTCCGATTCTGTGCGGCCGAGGCGCGAGGGCGACCCGAAATGCGAAGGCGACTCGATGCGCGAGGGCGAATCGGCTTGCGAGGGAGACAGGAAGCGTGAGGGCGAATCGAGCCGCGAGGGCGACCCGAGGCGCAATGGCGACTCGAGACTGTCGAGGCTGCGGCGGCCGCCGCCTCGTCGAGTGGTGGAGGTGGGCGACGTGGAACGCGCCGTGCAGGGCGAGAGCACGGAGCGCCACTGGTGCTCCACTGCGGCGGCGCTGCGCCAGTCAGAGGGCACGATGGGGCAGGCGGCAGAGAGAATGTCCGAGCCGCACATGGCGAGTGGGAGGGTTGGGTAGAGGCGACAGGAGCAGCTACGGAGTTTGCTGAACGAAAGGAGCTGGTTGATGTGCAGAGGAGGGATTTGGGAGGTAGCCGCTGATGGTTCTGTTTTTTTGCTACGAGGCTCTTCTTGCCGTTGCGCTTCGTAATAGTCTTCTTGGCTCTCCTCTCGCCTACTGCACTGCTGTAATTGTGGCCTGCTTACACTGAACTTGTCTGTTTCCGTGCTTCACTCGCCTGCTGCTGCACTGTTCTTGTCTGCTGCCGCACTGCAACTGTCTGCGGCGGCACTGCCCGTGTATGTGGCTGCGCAGTTCTTTCCTGCTGGTGCACTGCTTTCGCTTGCTGCTGATCCGCCCTTAATGTTGCTTCGAGCAAGGGGCCGATACGCCGTTGACTGTGGCTGCCGGATCGAGACTTGGGAAAGATCGGCAACCTTCCCCTGTCAGCGCACGAAGGTTCCCAACTGTGTGGACTGAGCGAGTTGTGCGGGCACAGCAGGTTTAAGCTGTCCGATCCTACCCCTCCAGTCCTCTCATCAGTCCCTCATCAGCCGGTGTCTGATTGCGGAAGTCATCCCAAGCCGCAGGGGCGCGGGTGCCGCGGAAGGCGCTATTCCTAAACGCGCGGCGCCTTCGTGCCCTTGATTCGTGCAACACTTGCGTCGTGGCCACCGCGCAGGTCGATGACTTTACTGCAGCATCAGGACCCTTCTGGCTTGCGCGTGAACTTAGTATGTCGGGGATCATCTAGTAGGGGTGTATCACGCCTGTTGAAAATGATGTGTTTACCCCTTTCTCTCACGTCCTCTCTGTCTCAATTGCATTTTGTCGCTTTTACCAGCCTATTTCATTTGCCAAGACATTTTTTCATTAAACGAAGCAACCAGGGAAGTAGAGATGCCAATCGGTCAGACCTGGTGTTCCTAACAGGGGGAGGGGGTCCATCGTAATCCATCTGCGAGCAGCTGCCACTAAGGCAAAAAGGGGCCTTCAACAGTCCTCCTCTAGTCATCATGAGTGGGATTCCTGGCTTGAAGCGACGGATAAGTAGCCGTTCAGTACGACGACAGCTCGGATAACCGCCACATCCAAACCAATCGCTTACTCCGTCCCATGAAGTCGACAAGTAACGTTCAGGTTAAAGATGCGGGGACGGGAAAATGGACCAACAAGCCGATGACACTTGTCACGTCCAAGATTTTTCCGTAACAACATCTGGACTCCGCACGAATGAATCGTGGATATGGAACTGATATTTGAATGAGATCCACAACGAATTTCAGAAAAGACAGAATATCCGACGTGGCTTTCCCAAGGACAACGGATTCTCACTCGAGAACCACAAATCGGCTCCAGCGCAGCCATGTGCCCGTTTTCATCATTGACATGCGCCATAAGTGTGCGTTGTTTGTCATATGCTGAGAGTCGATCCGCTACCCAAAAGATCTTTTTTGGGTTACATAGTAACCCTATTACACTCGCTTCGCGTGCCAAACGAAGCTGAAGAAAATCGTGATTGGTGGATCGGTCATTTTCCTGACGTATCCACCGATCAGGGTGCGAGAAATTGTCGGACTGAGTGCCCCCCCACGTCCGCGGACGCAAATGAGGGGGTCGGCCCAGTGGCAAAAAATCACGGACATCGACCTAGATGTCCGGATAGTACAGAATGACCAGTCCGACGCCAAGACAAAAGGGTGAGGACAGTACGTTGTGTTGGGTCCAGCCCCACGAGTCCACTGGAGAGCAGAATTTAATGTTGTTTTTTCCCCTCTATGTCGCTCCTCCTTGGCCTCGCCCTCTCCTGTTTCACGGAACTGGTCGTCATGGCAAACTCTTTAGACTTGTGAACCCGGCTTCAAACAGGGTTAGCATGCAAATGAAAGGAAATAAATTCAACCAAGGTTATATACGAAGGTAAATAAATTTAAATCTGCCTAAAATTAATTCATTTTATTTTTTATAGCATAAAGAAACATCCAAAATTCATCAAGATTTGTCGAAGATCTTTTTTTTGTTGTGAAATTCATAATAGACGTGTGAAACTATCATGTTCACAATAGAAGAACACATTCATCTCATAAAAATGAATTCATCATCAGATAGAACAATTTACATAAAAAATTCTGAGAAAAAATGCCTTTAGAGGTTTTTCTTCAATATGTTGGTGAATTGTTTTACATAATAGTGTATCCTCAACCGCATTTGGTCAATTTTTGGTTATATCTTTTTCTCTTTTACATCCACACAAGCTGGAATAAATCCAGCATAGCTTGAAGTAATTTAGGAAGAGTTTGCCCAAACCATACACAATGTTTAAGAGCACACATGGGCGAACCAAAAAAAAATAGTTTGAACGAATGCGGGTAACAGTTTGGCAGTCCATTTACAACCAGTTTTGGCTTCCACGGACGAGATAAAGTCTCATGGCAAACCTTCCATTATGTGGTCCAGATTGCAGGCAATTGTTTAGCCTCTTAAGAGATACTAATATGAATACTTTTGCTCGGTTACTATGTAACCCTATGCATGCTTTGCGTGCAACACCTACCTCTTGTTTTTTTTTTTTTACCTCTGGTCGTAACTGACTGAGGCGAGGGGGCTACCTCAGCACCAAAGAAGCCCGGGGGTTGAACCCGGCCCCCCAAGACACTACATTAAGGTGGCTCGTAAATGCCGGGGTGCTTCCACCAAAGGGTGAAGAGAGAGCTTAAGAATAGATGACAGTCTTTGTTGAAGGGGAAGTAGTTAATGTAAAGTGCAGCAGCAAAGTCATCCTCGATGGTTTTCAGCTTGGCCTTAGCCCGTCTAGAGTTTTGTCGCAAGAGCAAGGTTGAAACTAACCAAATGTGTTGTTGGAATGCGGTTGGAAATAGAGCAATGATCTTTTCCGCAAGGGAAGAACGCGGGTCTGCCCATCGCTCTCTCCAGATAAGTTGGAAGAGTGGCACGAGGATTGACCAGGCCGAACTAAGTATTTTGGGTTTCAGGGGTCCAATGAGCAATTCCAGGGTGGAAGGGGTGGTACCAGGAAAGAGGGAGGTGAAGATGGTGCGTAGTCGGGACGCCAGCGGTTGAAGACGAGGACATAAAAGGAAGCAGTGTTCAATTGTTTCTTCTGCCGAGCAATACGGGCACGAATTTGATCCATTTCGGGAGAAACGGGTGCGTCTTGCAATAGGTATGGAGCGAAAGAGGATTTTTGTCTGCACATCTTTAGCCCTAAGATCCAATGGGAGGAAATTATGTTTAGCGCGGAGTGATAGCCAGTGAAGGGGTTCATTAGGGAATTTCTCTTTCCAGTTGCCCTCATAGGATGGGCAAAAGCTGTGCCTCGTAAGGAGCTGATGATATATCTTTGTTAAGGTGGGGAGGGTTGAAAGGAAGCGGTACGCAGGAATGTCAGGTCGTGCGGGAAGGCCAAGCATGGACGTATTTTCTGACACGATTAGAGGACGTAATTTCCCTCGCATGTGAGAGGTGTGTGCCCATGGGTGAGGGCTGAGTGAAAGGGAGACGGGATCCACTGCCATGGGTAACGCTGAGTCGACGGAAGGTTGCGGGAGGTGAAATGCAATCTAAATAGGGAGGCCTGTGAGATCTTGTATGGTGAAGTATTGGGTATGTCGGTGAGCAGATAAGAGGGAGGGGCCGTCAGAGATAACTCTTCTCCAAGAAAGTGGAAGAGAGTCTCTAACTTCGTCAAGGATGCTTTGCTGTGCACGTGACCAAGGACTGGGAGGTTGAGAAAGAATATCTGCTAGCGTAATATTATGGGTGAGGAGCCAGCGTTCTCGTTGCAAGAGACTGAAAGGTTGGTCGTTCTCCTTAAGGATAAAGCGATTGAATGCAACGTATTCCTTCATTAGTTCCTCGAAGAGGCTGCGTGGGGGTTGAATAGATGGTTCAGAAAGGAGGAAGGACTTGAAGGCGCTTTTCCACTTCGGGTGGATCGATGGGAGTTTGNATATCTGCTAGCGTAATATTACGGGTGAGGAGCCAGCGTTCCCGTTGCAAGAGACCGAAAGGTTGGTCGTTCTCCTTAAGGATAAAGCGATTGAATGCAACGTATTCCTTCATTAGTTCCTCGAAGAGGCTGCGTGGGGGTTGAATAGATGGTTCAGAGAGGAGGAAGGACTTGAAGGCGCGTTTCCACTTCGGGTGGATCGATGGAAGTTTGAGCCGTAGGATAGATGGGTGGGAGAGAAAGAAGTGTCCACGCTTGGGGAAGGCTCGCGAGAAGAGCAGAGTGTGTTTCCATTGTGCTTCCCCGGGTTGGAGGAATGAAAATATCCACTTGGCAGCCTGAGCTTCAGTGATGACAGTGGGCCATTTGACCCCAAGGCCGCCCTTAGATGGAGGGCTAGCTGCTGTAGCGATAGAGTAAAGGCGAAGGCCTTGCCCTAGACCTAGGTGCTCATTGTTTGACGATAGGAACTGAAGGAGGAGAGAATTAATCTGTTGGAGGTGCTGTTGAGGTGGGGGACAGATGTGGCTATAATAGAGGAATTTGGAGTTAAGGTAGGCATGTATTGCGATGACTTTGGTCTGTATGGGGGCTCTGAACTTCTTCCAGAGGAGTGTCGATGCCTCCGATCGGCAAATAATAGGATTCCATGTTTCCTCTGGGCTAAGATGTGTGGAAAACATGTGTCCTAGCATTCGTGTTGGGTTCGAGGGAAGTGTGAAGGGCGAGTGCTGCGGTTGTGGAGTGTGTGCTCCAATGGGGATCAGGTGAGTTTTCCGGTAATTGACCCGAAGTCCAGTGTAGCGTGCTACTGTCCTGAGACATCATGATGCAACTCGGATTTCTTCTGTAGAGGAGAGTATTAATGTGGTGTCGTCGGCATAGCCAATGAAGGATTTCCTAAGGTGTGGGGCGATTTGGATCCCACGTAGGTTGTGACGAAGAAGGTGTGCAATGGGTTCCATAGCACAGATGAAGAGTAAGGGAGCTAGCAGACAACCTTGTCGCACACCGGAGAGGAGGGGAATTTCATCTGTAAGATGACCATTAATGAGAAAGCGCATTGGAGTGTGGTGGTGTAAGAGTTTTGTCCATTGGATGAGGGCTGAGGGAAGGCCTAGATGGTGTAGGGCCGCGTAGAGGTAGTCGCGATTGAGGGAGTCGTATACTTTCTCAAAGTCCGCAGCCAAAAAGAAGAGTGGTGACGAGGTTCGAGTAGCCCAATGGTGAAGGTCGTGGAGTTGGGTTAGTGCGTGTTGGATGTTTCTCTTAGGGAGGAAGCCAGTCTGATCTTCATGGATGATATAAGGTAACGCTTTAGCAAGGCGGGAGGCAAGAAGTTTGGCTAGGATCTTATATTCAACAGTTAGGAGGGAGATGGGTCTGTATGTTGCGATGTCGTATGGATCTCCACCCTTATGGATAAGGGTGGTAATCGACGACGCAAAGCTTGTAGCCTGTGAGGGATCCTCATAGAGTTGGTTATAGAATTGAAGCAGTTGAGTGGCAATGTGTGGGATGAAATGTTTATAAAATTCACCAGGAAGTCCATCTGGGCCCGGCGTCTTGTGGGGCGGTTGACTAAGTGCGGTGTCCACGACTTCGTCTCGGGTTATCGGGACGGAGAGGTGGGTGAGGATATGGGGTGGAAGGCGTTTCCGATACGATGGGAGTAAAATGGTATCAAAGGTATGTACTTCATCCGGTTGAGAATAGATGCGCCGGAAGAAGTTTTGCACGATGCGGGAGAGATCCTTGGGATTTGTGTGGAGGGAGCCATCTGTGTCACGTAGTGCTACGATGTGAGAGGAGGGTTTGGGAGGGGAGGTCTTGCGGGTAAGGAGAGATGAGGCTCGGTTGCCTTGCTGGTTCCACTTGAGGATTGCCTTTTCCTTATGGGAGAGGAGACAAGATGCATAGTATCTGTGTAACTGTTGCTGGAGCGTGTGGAGGCGAGCATGAAGCGTTGGGGTGGGGTGAGACGAGTAGGAGTGTTGAATGGAGGAAAGTTGATGTTCAAGGTGTTGGAGGGTTTTCTGCTTTCTTTCACCTTCATGGTGGCTGAATTTTTTGAGTTGATTTGTGAGGACGAACTTGGTTAGCAACCAGTGATCTTGGATGAGGGACGGTAGAACATTCCTGACAAAGGGTCTGTCCAGCAGGGATGTGTTAAGCTTCTAGAAGGATGATCCATGCTTGTGTTGTGGTGTGGGTTGGAGGATGAGAAGGTTGGCGTGTGTGTGATCCGAGATTTGTGGGGTTAGGGGGAGGTGTGAGATGGTACGAATAGGGGTGGGGATATGTGGATGGTGATATATGCGATCCAGTCTGGACGAAGAATTGGAGGCCTGGTGTCGATATGGGAACTGTAAGGAGAGCAGGTGGAAGAGGTAGAAGGTGTCTACAAGACCGGTGCTCGAAATGAGGGCAGATAAGATGTCAGAGTCAGGGTCTCGAGCAGGGGGTAGTCTGTCCAATGGTAGAGTGACGCAGTTGAAATCTCCCAGCAGAAGGAGGGGAGGGGCTGTGCGAATGGAATCATGGAGTGTATTCCAGAAGGTGGGGCGATCAGTAGGATGTGCGGGGGCGTAGACTGCTGTGGTGGGGATGGTTTGCGAACGCCACTGAAGAGTAAAGGAGAAAGCACGGCCTGGGATGACCACTTTAGGATCAAGAACTTGTATCGGGTGGCGTGTGGCTACAACGATACCTGCTGTATGTGGTGACGAGGAAACGGAAACTAAGAGGTGGTAACTTGACGAGAGTTGGGAGAAAAGCAAGGCGTCTGGGGTGGTGATGTGGGTCTTGGTAAGGACTGCAACATGGATTTTGTGAGCTTCTAGGAATTGGTACAAAACATTTTGCTTTTCTCAAGAATTCATTCCGTTAACGTTCATGTGGAGTGTGTTGAGGCGTTCGGCTACTGTGGAGGACCTTTTGATTTGAGCCTCAAGTTCATTTAGCTTGCGCTTGACCTGTCGAAGATCTATGGGATGTTGTAGACGGTAATGAGGGATGGGGGCGCCAGGGATTGGTGCCAGTCGTGACCCATCTGGGATAAGGGGATTGGAGGAAAGGGGGCCATGGGCGCCAGGCGTGGTAGGGGCGTGACCGGGGGTCATTCGGGTAGAGTGTTTTTGATTGTGCCTTAGTGGGAGATTTTGGTGGTATGTGAATTTGTAAAGGAGGGAGGGGTGGAGGAGATGTCTTTGATGAGTTAGCTTTGGTCAAAGAGTGTGCTTCCCTAACATCATTAGGTGTAGTAAACATGGATCGTTGACTAGGGGTGAGTTGGGCTGTGGAGGAGTTTGTGAGGGAGAGGGAGAGTAGGAGAGGGATAAATGCCAATGGTGTGAAGAAGGGTTTGAGGGGACGGATGACATTTGCGATTTGTTCCAGTGGGGGGGATGGGGGGGGAAGGCAAAGGAGATGGAAATGTGAGAAGAGAGAAGTTATTGTGCAGAGGTAAAAGGAGGAGGCCTCTAATGGAGGTAACAAGATAGGAGGTGGAAATCAGAAAGTACACTGAGTGAGCAAGTAGGATCGTACACAAAAGAGCTAATGCATTAGGTGTATTGGAATAGGCCTTGTACTGTTGCCATTGTCTTGCCTTTCTCCGAGGGCGAGTTACGAGAAAAGGGTGGGTGGACCGATGTGAGCTTGGGAGAGCTTGGGAGGCCCGTCGTTGACGAGGTAACCTGCGATGAAGGGGAGGGAGTAAGTGGATAAATGGTCGGGTATAGGAGTGCAGAAGGGAGCAAGGAGAAGGATGGTAGTTACCGCGATTTTTGTGTAGTAGAGTTATTTGAGAAAGCCGGGGGCAGAGCGCTTTGGGTTGGGTCTGCGCATGTTGCCAGGATGCTGTGACCTTGCTCGAGGGGTAGCGGTTGGGATCGGGGAAGAACCCGCTGCTTCTGCGGCGGGATTGGATGACAGTGCGGGTGTCCTCACTGCAGAGGAATATTGTGCCGCCATCCATCTTTGGCGCATGGTGTTGAGCTCTTGGAAAGATGCTAAAGGTGGGAGGAGTGAAGTGTCGATCGCGTTCGGGGTTGCAAGACCAGCTTTTAAGACGTCGACGTGTGCCTTGGTGCGGACGTGCACAACGAGGTCTGCTAGGTTGTTGCCGAAGTGGGGGCCGCATTTGGGCCAAATACACGTGTAATGTTCTCGATTTGCCGTGACGCCCGTTAGCATCACCCCAATGTCGTCTTCCATGTAGGACATGAGAGCACACTTCTTGAATATGCTTTTTGCAGGAGAGGAAGATGTGATCAGGGGTATGACAGAAGGTGAAGTAAGCTGACAGTTTGACCGTGGGAATAGACTTACTAATGGCCTTGTTGATGGCAGCCAAGGTGTTGTTCGCACGGTGGACTTGTTTGTGGGTGTCCATTGCGAAGAAGCGATGATGTGCCGTCTTGTGGTTGAGGCCGCACAAGTCACAGTGGAACATGTCGACATTGAAAAGCGTACGCGCCTTGTCCGTTTGACGAAACTTCAGCCCTGCTGGGAAGTTGAGGAGGTCTTCATCATCCTCGTGAGGGACTGCGATTCCCCAAATGGTGCCATTGCGCTTGCCAGTTAAGGGGTCTTCAAAGTAGTGGAGGTACATGAGGTCTGCAAGGTACGGCCGGGTCTGATTGGCGTGGATCAAAATACAGAGCAGAGCATGGACATTCTGCAAATCGTATTGCTTTGATTTAAGGCAAACAATGGTCACTCTCCCTCTATGCTGGGGAAAGGCATCGAGGTATTCCTCAAAATCTGGACATGCAATGCGAGATGCAGTGATAGAGTACTCCTGTTCCTCATGCATAAAAGTGAAGGGACAGACTGCCATTGCTCGAAGGGTGATGTTTGGACCGCTACGTGGAAGAGTGACAAACATGCGGTGATACACCGTACCGCCTCGGGGCATAGGTTCAGCATCCTCCGAGTGGACCTCAGCAATGTGGGTTTCCTCAAGCAGACCTTTCTCAACAAGGAGATCAATGAAGCTCATCACAACAGCATTGGACTTTTCCTTTAGATTTGGTAGAAACGAAAGGGTGAGCATGCCACCAACTGCTGTTTCAATGTCTCTAGCTGCTTCACGCAAAGCTTCTTCTTCAGACATCTCTTTTTGTGCTGCACGTTCTAGAGTTTGCTAGACAGAAAGAATGCATTGTGGGAGGTCTGGCGGATCCGGGCCTGTGACCCAAGGGAACAGGGGCAGGGACGTTCAGGTGGGGAGGTGGGGCCAGGGAGGGTCCGCTAGAAGCAGGTTGGACGGACAACGACGCTGAAGGAGGGGCTGAAGGCCCGGCAGCTGGTGTGGAGTGGGTTGATGGAGCCATGGGCGTTGGTGGGGGGGCTTGTGGTCCTGTAAGTGAGGAGGATAAACAAGGATGAGAGGATAAGCCAATTGTTAAATAGAACTGAATATGTGCATGAGAAAGAAGGGTGGCTGCCCCATCATGGTGGAGTGGGGGAATTGAGAATAGGTAGAAGGAGGGTGGGGAAATGGGTATCGTGATAGGAGGGGTGAGGTGGAAGGGAGGAGAGGCATGGAGTTTTTAACAAGAGCAGAGAAAACGAGGACAGAAATGTGTGAAAAGCTGAGGCTTGAAGGGTTTCGGGTTCTTAGGGAGGGGGTTTGCGAAGGGTAGAATAGGGTGGCTACCTTGTGGGTTTGTTGAGGGGGGCTGTGGTCCAGCAGTGTGG
This sequence comes from Penium margaritaceum, assembly GCA_023375785.1. Lineage (NCBI taxonomy): Eukaryota > Viridiplantae > Streptophyta > Zygnematophyceae > Desmidiales > Peniaceae > Penium > Penium margaritaceum. Next base: position 23,211 of record SZWC01013720.1, on the reverse strand, counting down.
ACCAGAGTAGTGGTACCCATAGAGGAACCGATAGTCCCGTCTTGGGGGGCGTTTGGGGTCGTCGTAGAAGGGGCGGATGCGCGGCCTCCAACTGAAAAGAGATGAGGAAGAAGGGGTAAGTTTTGTGGATGGATTTTGGATGGACAGAAGGAGAAGGGTGATTGGATGTAAACGGTACCTGATGGATCTGAGCGATTTGCAGGTGAGAGAGGGCGTTTGCGAGAGGAGGGGGCATCCACTTCCATCGCATCGAGTTCGGCATCCGTGAGGAAGCCATCAACGGCCCCGTCAAACAAGGCATCTGCAGCAAATAGTGAAGAGAATAAAGAATTGTTGGTGCACGGCCTAGAAGGCCGACTGCCCAGATCAGCTCTTAGTCTGCTGGGCAGATTTGGAATAAAGGGATAGGGGAGGTGGGGGGAGACGTGTGGGAGAGGAGGGGGGGTAGGGAATGTGACCGTTGCCACCCAATGCTAGGGGGTGAATGGCTAGGGTAATGTGGGAAGGGAGTGGGGGAGTATAAGGATTATCTGGTGGGCGATCAGTTGGGAAAACAATGATTTACGGTAGTGTGGAGAAGGGGGAAAGATGAAAAGACAGATGTACCTGCCAAGGCGGCCCCGTCAATGATGTCGTGTCCCATTGGTGTGATGGCAGAAGGGCGGCGGGAGCGTTGTTGTTGCACGGGACAGCTGGGTCTTGAGGATTCCCCACTGGTGGACCACTGTTCTGAAGGGGGTCCATGGTGAAGCTACAGGGGGAAAAGGGGCGTTTGAGATAGTTCTGGGGCGATATGTCCTATTGCCAGACAGCGGGGCGATTGTGGGATTTGCGACGTACCTGATCTGTCGGGTGTCAAAGCTAGCGGGCCAAGAGGCAATGACAAAATGGAGCGACTGCAGATTACATGGGGAAGGGTCTGGAGGGGGGTGGGGTCCCGAAGGGGCCTCGATCGCCGGGTAGCTGGGTAGGACAAGGGGCGATTGGTGGTTTGGGCTCAGAGACGTCGACGTGCCCGTTGTCAGCGGGCAGGCTGACGGGTAGAGGTGGGGATCGCGAAGGGGTAATGGGGTTGTCCAGTCACACGAGAGGTTCACAAACCAATCGCATAATCGGACAACAGTCTCGCTACCCGCAAATTCCCCAGCATCGCGCGTAGGAAAAACCAGGTATCGAGGAGGTAGGTAGGAGCCGGGTGTGCGAACATACCTCTTTGACGCGACAGTTCTTGAGGTGGGTGCGAGAGAGATCCGAGTGGAAGCAAGTAGGAGAGCGAGGGCAAGGAAGGGGGTACTCACCTACACATAGAATGGACCATACCTCCTGGCGAATGTTTTTCAACCTGTGCGAGCCTTGCGTGGCGTGGACCGGTTAGCGTGCGGCGGAGAGCAAGAAGGGGATGACGCAGAGGTTTTCCGCGAATGGGGAGCAGCCGACCAGGCGGCGCTCCAGACCGGTGGCGACGTGCGCCCCATCGAGAAGGGGACCAACTAAAGCATGCCGATATCGCCCAGAGTGAATTTTGTTTTCCGCTACCCAAAAGATCACCTGATGACCCACAGAAGTGCAGGGGCTACTTTAGCAACCAAGTTCAGGAAATAAGCCCGGCCCCAAATGCTTGCATTCGGCAAGGAGAAGATGCATGGTGTATGCATGGTGTATTCCACCGCATGGTGCAGATGGTTAAAAAAACAAAGTGTCTAAATATGTATATTTTTATGAATAGTATATTCTAAACTGCAAACACGCGAATCTCGCCCCCCACAGAAGCACATTCTTGACCCCTATACACTCCTCCCACTTTACAAAATGCATCATCCAACTTTTTTTGTGCAAGAGGAACTAGATTGAGGTTACTCATGGAATTCATCACAGCATTTCTAAAGCTATGTAGAAGTAAAACTTTTTATTTTGGCGTTGTAACACATCGTCATTCGACTCCAAGTGTGGGCAGTCGAGCGCATGTATCTAACTACCAGTGTAACAGATTTGACGGAATCCTTGGCCAAATAGGCCAAAACCACGGTTCTTTATTGTCTCTCTCCCTCAAGCCATCTCGTCTCACCGCCCACAGTCCCAAGTGACCCTGCTCGAGCCACGTGGCTCCTTCCACCGGTCAGCGTGGCACTACCACGCTACACTCCCCCCCCCTCGCCCCCGCCCACACTAGGATTGATATCTGCCTCGGCATATCCAATAATCCCAACATGGAATTTGAGCCCTGGAGCTCTTGTACCAATGTAACAGATTCGACGGAATCCTTGGCAAATTAGGCCAGCACCGCGGTGCTTGAGGGTCTCCGACCCTCAAGCCATCCCGTCTCGACCCCCACAATCCCATGTGACCCCGCTCGAGCCACGTGGATGCTTCAACCGGCCGGCGTGGCATTGCCACGCTACAACCAACATAGAAATCATGGCTTTTTCATGTTGCATACTTGAATTATGAGACTGAGAAACCCTTTACGGGTAATTCCTTCTTAGAATTTTTGACCCATCGCTCATTTTAGGGCATGAATACTCCGGAGTCCATGGTCTCGGTCGATAGATCCGCGGTGTCCAAAGTCGAAACCGTGATGCATGCCGTGTCCATAGCCGGAATTGAAATGACAGCGGTGCCTATAGTTTTCATTTTGCGAGACGAAAACGAAATTTATGTCTACTGTACCCACTGTTCGATCAAAGTATTCAGTCTTGATGGACTTGCATGTTGTAAACAAACCTCGCATGTTGCCAGCCTAGATTTGCAGCCTCTGCTTCGTTTTGTCGTTTACCGTTCGGCGGCGGGAAATGCTCACAAGCTGGAGCCATGCATGTGGACCGATATCGTCGCGCTGTTGACGACGTCTGTGCGTCGCTCAGAACAGGACATTTTTATCGCCAATGAATGCTCGAATGGACGCGGCCACAAGCAACAACATATTGTCCAGAGCGGACGTTGCCGACACCGTGCGCACCTGCTCCCGATGTCGGCGGCATGTGCCGACGTCCACTCAGGCTCACACGAACAGGTTCATCGAGTGAACCGCTTTTTCTACCGGTTCGCACGATGAACCGCTACTACAGTGTGTGTTTAAGGTGCTTCCCCGAGAGTACTCTATGCTTAGTTTACTCCTAGTGTCATACTTTGACTAACACGTTCGCTGGGCATGGAGAATGACGTCCTTCAAAACAACCCGACACATCATGGATGGGGTACTCCCGTAGCGGACCTTCGGGCAGCACTGCCAAGATTCCTGAAAGCATCCCACGCCACCTTGCTTGCTAGCCGAGTTGTTGTTCATTGACTAGGCACAGGCCTGGTCAGCTGACGTGCGAGTCACAAGGCATGGCATGCTGCGGGCAGGGTTGGAACACAGATGGAGTGACCCAAGTGCTGGAATAAAAAAGCAATTGCAGAGTTAGTTCCAACAATGAGCCAAAGATACCTAAATAGCTGGGGCAGCCTGGTGCGCATTCAGTGCATCCAGGGGCGCGTTTGGCTGCATACTAGGCACCTTGCACAAATCTGCGCACACTGCCAGAATGGCCCGCCGAGGTTGAAAACACTCACCCGGCTGTAAATTTTTGCATAGGCGTCACAACGGCATGCCGTTTGAACCATAACAACCAACACGTCGAGGCGGACGTGTCCGTATCATGCAAGGAAGGTCTCCTTGTGGCACCGGAGCACGTCTCCGGGTGCCCGGGTCTCGACCGACGAGCAAGGTACATGACGAAGCACCGGGCAACATGTCACGAGCTCACGCACACACGTTCAAGGCTCTGGGTCTCCACGTCACACCAGTGCAAAACACCAAGTGCGCGGGTCTCGACCAGCACAACCTCGGCCGAAATCATCGTGCAAGACTCAAACCAAACCACGCTGTCCTTACAATGGTTTCAGGCCAAAGCCCACACACCAACACCGCCCCTGGGCTTTAGAGCCTGACAACGCAAGCAAGCTTGATAGTTACTCACAAAAGAACAACTGAAGGGGAGAGCAACTCTCCCATGGCCACAACCCCTGCAGCCCATCAACAGGAAGGGCAAGGACGATGCTGGTAGGGTGTGTGCGCATGTTGCCTCACCCCACAGTGCCGTCACCGCGATCGTCGGCATCGTCACTGTAGTCGACACTGGTGTCGTCACCTGGTGTTGCGACGGGGGCAGAGCGGAGGGCCTCCTCCAACTGCATCGGCTCTCGTATACTCGCCAGCTGCTGGGGCGCATGCTGCCACATGGACAGCGCAACGTCATGACGCGTGTGCAATTCGTGGAGCTCTATTGCGGCAGCCAACTGGCCAGCTGCATCTGCGGCGTGTAGGCGGTCTGTCACAAAATGAACTTGACGGTGGACCTCTGTCAATTGCGCGTTGGCGTGAGCCACTGCCTCCTGCGTCCTCGCCTCCTCATCGAGGAGGAAACTCTCTACGTCAATTGTTGGCTCAGCTGCCGTGTGGCCACCAGCTGCTGGCAGGGGGTCGACACCACTCAGTGTGCCCGCATCTGCAGCGTGTGCACCGACAGAGGGTGCTGCCATAGAGGCACCGGATGCTGCGTCAGCTGGCCAGACGTCAGCATCCGTCGATGTCTCTGCCTCACCCGCGTTGTCGCTCTCACTGGGAGCCCATACACGAGTCTCGAGACGTGTGTGCACATCCTCTATGTAGTCCTTAGCAGCCCGTCGTGCTAGAACACGTGCACTGTATCAACGGCTGCTGGCCTCCAGGAGCTGAGCCGTAAGGCCTTGCATGTGCACCTGCGCTTGAGCCATGACTACCTCCTGCTCGTCAACCGCGAGGCACAGGCGCTTAGGTACGAGATCCGCAGCACAGAGGGATGTGGCTGGGACGTCCGTAGCTCGCTCTGCATCCTCCAGAGTAGGTGCATCTACCCGGGTGACTACGGCAGGGTCATTCGATGCCACAGTCACATGGGCCTCTCTGGGTGCCACCTCGGCATCTGTACCTACAATGGCTGTCTCTACGGGTGAGGTAGCAGATATCCCTGCGGAGGCTGTACCGGTTGCTACTGCTGCCATCTCCGCGGCTGCCTTGGACTTTGCAACTGACCATTCGTCTGCCTCCGACTCCTCCTCCTCATAGACGACGCCCCACCATGTAGCACCATCCGTTGCATCGCTCCTGTGCTCTCCGGTGATCGTCGGCGAACACTCCATCCCCCCCACGACCGACACACCGGTAGAAGCTGAGAGGGGGTGGCACACCAAACCTGCGACTGGGGCCAAGAGAGACTGCTCTGCAAGAACGTCTGCCACCAACTTCGCATCAGACCACTCGTCCGCCTCGGACTCCACGTTGGACCACGCCTCGGATGACTCATCTTCCTCATAGAGAACGCCCCGTCGTTCAGCACCACATGTCACATCTCCTCTGCGCCCTCCGGTGGTCGTCGGCAGACACTCCATCTCTCCTACGACCGACACACCGGCAGAAGCTGAGAGGTGGCGACGCACCAACCCCACGGACAGGGACGAGAGTGTTGGCTTCGCGAGAATATCCGCCACTGGTACGGTTGCCGGTGCTGTTTTTGCACGTCTAGCCAAACGTGCCATCCGCTGCCACGCGCGGCGAGCACAGACGCGAGTAGCACGAACTGAAGGGACAACCGCAGAAGCGGACAGGTCGGAGATGGGAATGACTCCGACTGACTCCACGACAGAGCGGAGGGTGTCACACGTAGACCTGAGGTCGGCCGCCAAAGTATCGTCAGGGATCGTCTCAGACGAGGGCGAGGATGACGAGGACGAGGACGATGAGGGAGGAGTCTTCAACGGTATGATGGTGACGGACCAGTTAGAGACCACATAGTCTATGAGCTATTGGACCATGTGTTTTAACCCCTGAAGCTCTGCGTACAGCACTGCCTCACTTCCGCTAAGGGGCGCCATGGTATCGGCCGGCAACATCTCCGGAACGGGAGGAGGAGAAGCGGGGCAGGACTGTATCGGGGACGTCACCACCCGGTAGGGCACTGGCAACACTGGCGCCATCCATGGTGTTGATCCCCACAGTAGTAGCAGACAAAGCCATTGGACGCCTGAGGCGTATGCCATGGCTGACACTGCCACTGTGGACGCGGCGCCTGCGACGTATGTAAAGCCGGTGCCAACCACGGCGCCGGCTGCGCTCCCTACCATGCCAGTCTTCTAATCTCTGGAGCTCGATGTGGGTGAGTGCACACGACCCTTGCTCTCCCTGGCACAAGGTCAAAAGGGGAGGTGAGCGATCAAAGCACGATCTCTCAGGCGTGCGACTCAAGTGTGCGACCTCGAGTCGCTTTCGATGCTTAATACGCACTGGGTGCCGTCGTCAACTGACGCTTGTGGCCTCAAGCCACCTTTGTTGTTGCTACTGCTATTGCTGCAAATCTTGCGGCAGGTGCTGCTGCAGTGGTTCCCGTCTTCAACTGACGGCGTTGGCCTCAAGCCACACCTGAAAGGCAAAAATGGAGAAAAGAACACAGCAATGGTACCACCAATGCTGCCTCTGTGGCTGCTACTGCCGCGGCTGCTTCAGCTTCGGTCGTCGTCGTGAGTCGACGGCTGAAGCCTGAGGCCACCTCTGCTGCTGCTGGTTGAGGCTATCGCAATTGCTACAGCAGTAGTTGTGGGGGAAGTTGCTGCATTCCCCCTCTTCCCCTTCCTTTACTCTGATGCACAGGCGCGGACTGATCGCCGAGGAACACTCGCTGTGGGATGCTCCCGGCAAGGTCTCCCATCGCGGAAACGTTCACCGCAAATTGGTCACTGCGTAATGTCACCGCGGAGCTGTCACCGTGGAGCCGTCACCTCAGATCTGTCACCGCGGAGACGACACCGTTATTTTGTCGTGGCGGATTTTTTCCACGGCCTGCCGCGGAGCACCTTTGGTGGAACCCCTCACCGCGGAACACCGCCGCGGAATGCCTCTGTGAAAATACCTCCGCGGAACACCGTGGAATATCCGCAGACTGCCGCGGAACACTTTGGATTTTGCCGCGGAACAGTCGCTGCGGTTGCGCCGACGTAGAACGAATTTCCGCTGTCTACCACGGAACATCTTGACCTGACCGCGGAACAACCACCACGGTCGCGCCAACGTGGAACACGGCGGGGTGCCGCAAACTGCCGGGGCACCTCCGTCACTCCGTTTCGCAACCACCTCGGAGCTGCCGCAACTGGCAACCGTGGAACTTCCGCGGAACTGCCACCGACGCGTGCCCGTAGAGCACCGTGGAGCACCGCCTGCGTGTTCCAGATTTGCAGCGGAGCTGCCGCCGTGGATCTTCGTGGAGAGGCGGAACATCGCGGATCTGCCGCGGCACCGCCACCGCGGGGTGACGGACTTCAGAACACCGTGGGCAACTGCGGTAGATCCGCGGCCCCGTCGGCGTGTTCCGTCGTGGCCGCGAGGTTGCCGCGTCCGCTGCGGAGGACAGGTCACCTTGGAGCACTATGGATTGTCCGCAGAGCGGAGTCCGCTGTCGCGGAACACCGCCGATGTTCCGCGGAGTGGCGTCTTCTGTCGCGGAACGGCCGCAGAACTATCGTTGATTTGTTACAAAAACGGTCGGAATGGTGGTGGGTCCTTCCCGGACCTCTCGCTGAGACAGTGGGCGCTGCAGCTACTGCTACTCAAGGCAACGGTTGCTGTCGCTCACTGCTACTACGGTTGCTGTGCCTCTACTACGCAACAGTGCGAGCACTGGCTCGCTGGCTCTGATACCATGCCAAGATTCCTGAAAACATCACACGCCACCTTGCTTGCTAGGCGAGTTGCTATTCACTGACTAGGCACTGGCCTGGTCAGCTGACGCGCGAGTCACAAGGCATGGCATGCTGCGGGCAGGGTTGGAACACAGATGGAGTGACCCAAGTGCTGGAATCTGAAAGTAATTGCAGAGTTAGTTCCAACAATGAGCCAAAGTAACCTAAACAGCTGGGGCAGCCTGGTGCGCAGTCAGTGCATCCAGGGGCGCATTTGGCTGCACACTAGGCACCTTGCACAAATCTGCGCACACTGCCAGAATGGCCCGCCGAGGTTGAAAACACTCACCCGGCCGTAACTTTCTGCATAGGCGTCAGAACGACACGCCGTTTGAACCAGAACGACCAGCGCGACAATGCGGACGCGCGCGTATCATGCAAGGAAGGTCTCCTTGTGGCACCGGAGCACGTCTCGGAGTGCCCGGATCTCGACCGACGAGCAAGGTACATGACGAAGCACCGGGCAACACGTCACGAGCTCACGCACACACGTTCAAGGCTCTGGGTCTCCACGTCACACCAGTGCAACACATCAGGTGCGCGGTTCTCGACCAGCACAACCTCGACCGAAATCATCGTGCAAGACTCAAACCAAAGCACGCTGTCCTCACAGGGATGTAAGGCCAAAGACCACACACCAACAGGCACATCGGGCATGGGTCGCATTGAAGGAGCTGTGGGACCGCAATGTAGCAGGCAACCGAGAGTTGGGACATGAAGAACCATCATGGGCCCGAGCTCCTGTGACTCCGGAGCACATGGCTTGGAACCTGGGAGTGCCCATGCGTAGTAGCAGGCCGCCCAATTGTCCCGAGCCATGGGAGCCGTGGACATGGACCAAGCCACCGAGTCCGTAGTGGGCATTCGATGATGAAAGTACGGGCATCAGAGTTGTATTACATTGACAATCCAGGGTATGCGAGTATTATTTCAGTGACAAGTATGGGTGTAGCGGATTCGACGGAATCCTTGGCCGACTAGGCCAAAACCGTGGTGCTTGAGGGTCTTTGATCCTCAAGCCATCCCGTCCAACTGGCCACAGTCCCAGGTGACTCCACTCGAGCCACGTGGCTCCTTCGACTGGTCGGCATGGCACTGCCACGCTACACATCCCCCCACTAGGAGTGAGAGCCGCCTCGGCATCTCCGGTAATCCCAAGGTGGGATTCGGGCCCTGGAGCTCTGATGCCAATGTAACAAATTCGACAGAATTCTTGGCCGACTAGGCCAAAACCGCGGTGCTTGAGGATCTCCGACCCTCAAGCCATCCCGTCCAACCGCTCACAGTCCCAGGTGACCTCGCTTTAGCCACGTGGCTCCTTCGACCGGTCGGCGTGGCATTTCCACGCTACAATGAGCATCTGAGTTTTATTGCTCTGGGATTATTCAACCGGTCGGCGAGGTTTATTGCGTTGACAATGCAGGGTATGGGAGTATTATGTCACTGACAAGTATGGGCTTCCGAGGTTTATTTCATTGACAATTCTGGGTATGTGAGTGTCATCTCAGTGACAACTATGGGCTTCCAAGTTTCATTGCATTGTCATTTCTGGGTATGCGAGTATTATTTCAGTGACATGTATGGGCATCCACGTTTTTATTGCATAGACATGACTGGGTATCAAACGATTACTTCAATGAGAAACATGGGTATCTGTTGTTTATTCTTGTCACATTTCCGCGCACAAAAGGAAAAGGTAATCGACAAATGTGGACAGTTCATTATCATTTCATTGACAGATATGGGCACTACACTAATATTCATGTGACTAGTCTGGGCATGGGAGTAATGTTCACAAGCTGGATTTCGTTGCCAGGAGCTGTACAAGACAAGTGCAACGTGGCAACGCCAGATCCATCATTGCCGACCACTCCAACCAGACTTATTTCATGAAACACTTGCATAGCTCTGTAAGAAAACTACAATTCATCACATCGCTGTGTTGTGCTTTGTGCCGTTCCTGTACAGTTTACTGTGACCACTCGGTCGTGTCCATACTCGTGCAGATCCCTGAGGCAGGCGGCCCTGGTGACACCGGGACGACGACAGGCGGCGGACTACCCGTCTGGAGCTGACCGACCACTGTTCCAGAGCCCCAGATGTCACCGGGACTCCTTGCTGTGCCTTGTACGTCTTGCAGGCGCCTTTCGACGGACTGGGCATGAGGCACATTTGCATGTTTTTGCATTGTATACTCGCTGTCAGTCGATGGATGCATGCATGTGACCAGTCGTTGCGTGCGTCTTTTGATTCTACACGTCTAGGTTCAGACGGCGTAGGATTCTGACATGTGTGCGTAGAGTTACGGCCAAAACAGTGGTTTTGGGCCGGATTTAGGAAAGCTCTTGGACTGCCGCGTGCAACACCCGCCGTGCGCCGCGGCAGGTATTTATGCGTTGGACCTGTCAGTTGTCATTTCTCTCTGCATATGCTATATTGAAGCATTCTGACACTTTGACTTGTGTCTCCTAGCCAAACCCTTGCCGTTGTGTGTACGACCTGTGACTGTCGTCACCGTCTGACTAGGCACTGACGCCCGTGAGAAGTTTCCTATAACCTTCCTAACCACTTGCCGCGACACTAGGCGTCAGCGCCAGGTCAGCGCGTGACAACAGTCACAAGTTAGAGACAAAACTGCAAGGGTCTGGGTTGGGACACGAACAGAGTGTCAGGAAACTCAAACTGAATACAATTGCAGAGAGAAATGACAACTGACAAGCACACAGCATAAATACCTGCCGCGGCACACGGCGGGTGACGCACGCGGCAGTGTCAGTTTGTCCTAAAACCGGCTCAAAACCACTGTTTTGGCCGCAACTCTGTGCACAGGCATCCAAACGCAACACCGTCGGAACCTAGAGATGCAGAATCTTGAGCCGAACGCTACGACTGGTCACACGCACAAGTCCGGCATCGATCGGTGGACGGACAATGCAAAACATGCAAATCAGGCTCGAGAGCCAGTCCACTGAGAAAACTCTAGCACCTGCAAAAAAACTGCAGAGCACCCCAGCAAGCACCCGGGACGTTGTGGCAATCGTCTGGCAGCTGCTGGTGGCTGGATCCACCAATCGTCAGTGCTCCGGCGCCAACTGGGCCCGCATCAGGGATCTGTCATGTCGTAGCTCCTGGATAAGTCCCTGAACGACCCGGAGTCCTGTCGGGTCGTCACGATCTCCAATGCCGCCACCGCTCACCATCAGCTGCGGGTACACCCGTAGCTGCCACGGCTGTGGCTCGTGACGGGTGGAAGCCACACATACCAACACTCCCCCTGGCTGACACATCCGTCAAGGCCACAATGGCTGAGCAAAGACAGGACCGGATGGCTCGGGAAACCAATCATGACAAGCACCGATCAAGCATGCCACAGCACAGGGTCTCCTCGTGACAATGGTGCATCCCACCAAGTGCCCGGGTCTCGACCATGCACAAAGGCAATCACACACACGTGTCAAACATCATGCAAGAGAGAGAAAGAAACAAGGTCTCCGCGTGACTCCGGAAAATGTCTCCGGGTATCCGGGTCTCGACCACATCATGCATGGATCACACATAGCACATGGGGACAATAGGTCTCCACATCACACCGGTGGAACTCACCAGGTGCGCGGGTCTCGACCACATCATGCATGGATCACACCTAACACACGGAGGCAATGGGTCTCCACATCACACCAGTGGAACTCACCAGGGGCGCGGGTCTCGACCAGCATAACCTCAATCACAACATCGTGCCACACTCCAAACAACCTCGCTGTCCTCACAAGAGTGTCAGGCCAAAGCCCACACACCAACACTCCCCCTGGACTGCAGTGGCTGACAGTACGAGCAAAGCTGATGGCCGCTCCCAACACAATCCGTGAGGAGGGAGCACGGCTCCCCCATGGCCACATACCCCTGCACAACAATAGCAAGGGTGACGACGATGCTGGTGGGATGTGCTCGGACAGAGCCTCACCCCGGAGTGGCGTCGTTGCTGTCATCGTCATCGCTGTCGTAGTCGTCACTACTGTCGTCATCTACTGATGTGACTGGTGCAGCGCTGAGGGCCTCCTCCAAAACAATCGCCTGCTGTATGGCCTCCAGCTGCTGAGCTGCATATCGCCTTGCGGCCTCCGCAGCGTCGAGGCGCGTGTGGAGCTCGACAAGCTCTGAAGCGGCAGCCGACCGGCTGGCTGCATCTACGGCGTGCAGGCGGTCAGTCGCGGAATGAATCTGATGGTGGACCTCCATCATGTGCGCGTCGGCGCGAGTCACTGCCTCCTGCATCCTCGTCTCCTCGTCGCGTAGGAAGCTCTCCACGCCAATAGGCGACTCAGTTGCTGCCTGATCGCCAGCTGCTGGCAGGGGGTCGTCACCACTGAGCGCGTCCGCATCCGTAGCAGCTGCACCAGAAGGGGGTGGTGCTGCGGAGTCACTGGCTGCTGCTGACATACTCGACACGCGGGTGTCAGGTGGCCAGACGTCGTCATCCGTCGGTGTATCTGCCGCTGCAGCGTCGTCGCTGTCATCGGGAACCCATACCCTCTACAGAAACGCCGCGCCCCTGGTGCACAACCAATCGTCCACCTGCTGCTGTGCGTCCGCGCGTCGCCAACGTGCATCCTGTAGGGACCACTCCGCAGCCTCGAGACGGGTGTGCACATCCTCCATGCACATCTCAGCAACCTGTCGTGCAGAAGCATCTGTAGTGTACCAACGGCTGCTGGCCTCTCGGAGCTCGGCCCTGAGACTCTGCACGTGCGCCTCCGCTCGAGCCACCACTGCCTCATGCTCATCGACCGTGGAGCGTAGGCGCTCGGGTACAGGAACTGGAGCTCGGTCGAGTGTAGCTATGTCATCGGCTGGAGCCGCCGTGGTGTCAACGGCACCGGTGAGGGTAGCGAGGTGTCGGATGTCTGCAGCTCGCTCTGCATCCTCCATGTCGCACACACGGACGTCTGCTCTCATCGAGAGGCTATCGCGTGCTCTAGCCGTGGCTAATGCAAGAACGGCAGCGCACTGGGCCTCTATGTCTGCCTCCGACCCTGCGTCCGACCGCTCCACGACGGACGACTGGTCCTCACCGAGGAGGTCTGCCTCGTCCTGGCAGTCAGTCACCTCCTCCTGCTGCCCAGCACTATCTGCCAAAACCACCTAGGCGTCTGCTATGGGCCAAGCATCAACATCTGTATCACCTGCTCCTCCTGTTGCTGCTCCTGGCACCATGGCAGCTGCCTCCACACCAGCTAATGCAGGAGCGTGCGCATCGTCGGGCGCAGCTCCGGCATCGGCCGTCGTCACGTCATCCGCCAAAACATCAACAATCACCAACTCCATCCTCGACTCTGACTCAGCATCGGACCAATCCTCCTCTGACGAAGAGTCTTCGTCACAGCGAATGTCTCCCCCTGCTGAACTCTCCGCTAGGTGAGTCTGCTGTGTGGCGTCATCCGCCTCAATCATCCTGCGCTGTAGAGCAGTCGCATCACCAATGCCAAGCTCCGCCGCAGTCGTCAGCGGACACACCTCCCCCCCCACGACTGGCACCTCGGCAGGGGCTGTGGGGACTCGGCAGACCAATCCGTGGATAGGAGACGAGGGGATCTCGTCACCTGAGACTCCTCCCAGAGCCGCGTCTACTGCCAAC
>SZWC01013719.1:55922-71884 GCA_023375785.1 Penium margaritaceum | reverse complement strand
CTTGCTCCAGTTGTCTTGGGCTTGCTCCAGTTGTCCTGGGCTTGCTCCTGTTGTCTTTGTCTTGCTCCAGTTATCCTTGGCTTGCTCCAGTTGTCTTCCCCTTGCTCCAGTTGTCTTGGGCTTACTCCAGTTGTCTTGGGCTTGCTCAAGTTGTCTTGGCCTTGCTCGAGTTGTCTTCGTCTTGCTCCAGTTGTCTTGAGCTTGCTCCAGTTTTTTTTGGCTTAATCCATTTGTCTTGGCCTTGCTCTTGTTGCCTTGTGCTTGCTCCATTTGTCATGGGCTTGCTCGAGTTTTCTTGGCCTTGCTTCACTTGTCTTGGGTTTGCTGCAGGTGTCTTGGGCTTGCTCCCGTTGTCTTGGCCCTTCTCCAGTTATCTTGGCCTTGCTCTAGTTGTCTTGGTCTTGCTCCAATTGTCTTGGCCTTGCTCCAGTTGTCTTGGCCTTGATCAAGTTGTCTTGGGCTTACTCCAGTTGTCTTGGGCTTGCTCCAGTTGTCCTGACCTTGCTCCAGTTGTCTTGGCCTTGCCCCAATTTTAGGTCTAGTGCCATACGTGTGGCACTCTAGTGCCAATGTGTGACGCTCTAGTGCCAAAGTGTGGTGCTCTAGTGCAAACGTGTGATGTTCTAGTGCCGAAGTATGACATTCTTGTGCCAAAGGGTGACTCTCTAGTGCCAAAATGTGACGATCTAGTGTCAAAGTGTGAAGCTCTAGTGCCAAAGTGTGAAGCTATAGTGCCAAAGTCTGAGGCTCTAATGCCAAAGTGTGATGCTCTAGTGCCAAAGTGTGAAGATCTAGTGCCAAAGTGTGACCCTCTAGTGCCAAAGTTTGACGCTCTAGTGCCAAAGTGTGACGCTCTAGTGCCAAAGTGTGACGCTCTAGTGCCAAAGTGTGACACTCTAGTGCCAGAGTGTAACGCTCCAGTGCCAAAGTGTGAGGCTGTAGTGCCAAAGTGTGGCGCTCTAGTGTCAAAAGGTGATGCTCTAGTGCCAAATTATGATGCTCTAGTGCAAACGTATGGAGCTCTAATGCCAAAGTGTAAAGCTCTAGTGCCAACGTGTGATGCTCAAGTGCCAAAGTGTGATGCTCTAGAGCCAAATCGTGACACTCTAGTGCCAAAGTGTGATTCTCTAGTGCCAAAGTTTGAAGCTCTGGTGCCAGATTGTGACGCTCTAGTGCCAAAGTGTGACGTTCCAGTGCCAAAGTGTGACGCTCTAGTGCCAAATGTGACGCTCTAGTGCCAAAGTGTGGAGCTCTAGTGCCAAAAGTGTGACACTCTAGTGCCACTGTAGTGCCAAAGTGTGACGCTCTAGTGCCAAAGTCTCACGCTCTAGTGCCAAAGTGTGGCGCTCTAGTGCCAAAGTGTGACGCTCTAGTGCCAAAGTGTGGAGCTCTAGTGCCAAAAGTGTGACACTCTAGTGCCACTGTAGTGCCAAAGTGTGACGCTCTAGTGCCAAAGTGTGGAGCTCTAGTGCCAAAAGTGTGACACTCTAGTGCCACTGTAGTGCCAAAGTGTGACGCTCTAGTGCCAAAGTCTCACGCTCTAGTGCCAAAGTGTGGCGCTCTAGTGCCAAAGTGTGACGCTCTAGTGCCAAAGTGTGACGCTCTAGTGCCAAAGTGTGAAGCTCTAGTGCCAAAGTGTGATGCACTAGTGCCAAAGATTGACGCTCTAGTGCCGAATTATAACGCTCTAGTGCCAAAGTGTGACGCTCTAGTGCCAAAGTGTGACGCTAGAGTGCCAAAGAGTGACGCTCTAGCGAAAATGTGTGGAGCTTGTGTGCCAAAGTGTGAAGCTCTAGTGCCAAAGTAAGAAGCTTTAGTGCCAAAGTGTGACGCTCTAGTGCCAAAGTGTGATGTTCTAGTGCCAAAGTGTGATGCTCTAGTGCCAAAGTGTGACGCTATAGTACCAAAGTTTGACGCTCTAGTGCCAAAGTATGTCGCTCTAGTGCCAAAGTGTGACAGACTAGTGCCAATGCGTGAAGCTCTAGTGCCAAAGTGTGACGCTCTAGTGCCAAAGTGTGACGCTCTAGTGCCAAAGTGTGAGGCTCTAGTGCCTAGGTGTGACGCTCTAGTGCCAAAGTGTAACCTCTAGTACCAAAATGTGATGCTTTAGTGCCAAAGTGTGAAGCTCTAGTGCCAAAGTGTGACGCTCTAGTACCAAAGTGTGAAGCTCTAGTGCCAAAGCATGACGCTCTAGTGCCAAAGTATGACGCCCTAGTGCCAAAGTGTGACACTCTGCTGTCAAAGTGTGGAGCTCTTGTGCCAAAGTGTGACGCTCTATTGCCAACGTGTAGGCTCTAGTGCCAAATTGTGAAGCTCTATTGCCAAAGTGTGGCGCTCTAGTGCCAAAGTGTGACGCTCTAGTGCCAAAGTGTGACGCTCTAGTGCCAAAGTGTGAAGCTCTAGTGCCAAAGTGTGATGCACTAGTGCCAAAGATTGACGCTTTAGTGCCGAATTATAACGGTCTAGTGCCAAAGTGTGACGCTCTAGTGCCAAAGTGTGACGCTAGAGTGCCAAAGAGTGACGCTCTAGCGAAAATGTGTGGAGCTTTTGTGCCAAAGTGTGAAGCTCTAGTGCCAAAGTAAGACGCTTTAGTGCCAAAGTGTGATGCTCTAGTGCCAAAGTGTGATGTTCTAGTGCCAAAGTGTTATGCTCTAGTGCCAAAGTGTGACGCTATAGTACCAAAGTTTGACGCTCTAGTGCCAAAGTATGTCGCTCTAGTGCCAAAGAGTGACAGACTAGTGACAAAGTGTGACGCTCTTGTGCCAAAGTGTGAAGCTATAGTGCCAAAGTGTGACGCTCTAGTGCTAAAGTGTGAAGCTCTAGTGCCAAAATGTGACGCTCTAGTGCCAAAGCGTGAAGCTCTAGTGCCAAAGTGTGACGCTCTAGTGCCAAAGTGTGACGCTCTAGTGCCAAAGTGTGAGGCTCTAGTGCCTAGGTGTCACGCTCTAGTGCCAAAGTGTGACACTCTAGTACCAAAATGTGACGCTTTAGTGCCAAAGTGTGAAGCTCTAGTGCCAAAGTGTGACGCTCTAGTACCAAAGTGTGAAGCTCTAGTTCCAAAGCATGACGCTCTAGTGCCAAAGTATGACGCCCTAGTGCCAAAGTGTGACACTCTGCTGTCAAAGTGTGGAGCTCGTGTGCCAAAGTGTGACGCTCTATTGCCAACGTGTAGGCTCTAGTGCCAAATTGTGAAGCTCTATTGCCAAAGTGTGACGCTCTAGTGCCAAAGTGTGACGCTTTAGTGCCCAAATGTGACGCTCTCGTGCCAAAGTGTAACGCTCTAGTGCCAAAGTGTGACGCTTTAGTGCCAAAGTATGATGCCCAAGTGCCGAATTGTGGCACTCTAATGCCGAAGTGTTATGCTCTAGTGCCAAAGTGGGAAGATCTAGTGCCAAAGTGTGAAGCTCTAGTATCAAAGTATGATGCTCTAGTAGCAAAGTGTGAACCTCTAGTGCCAAAATGAGATGCTCTAGTGCCAAAGTGTGACTCTCTAGTGCCAAAGTGTGAACCTCTAGTGCCACATTGTGATGCTATAGTGCCAAAGTGTGATGCTCTAGTACCAAAGTGTGAAGCTCTAGTGCCAGAGTGTGACGCTCTTGTGCGAACGTATGACGATCTAGTGCCAAAGTGTGACGCTCTAGTGCCAAAGTGTGATGCTCTAGTGCCAAAGTGTGACGCTCTAGTGCCAAAGTGTGACGCACTAGTGCCAAAGTGTTACGCTCTAGTGCTGAATTGTAACACTCTAGTGCCAAAGTGTGACGCTCTAGTGCCAAAGTGTGACGCTCTAATGCCAATGTGTGAAGCTCTAGTGCCAAAGCATGACGCTCTAGTGCCAAAGTGTGACGCTCTAGCGCCAAAGTGTGATGCTCTATTGCCAAAGTGTGATGCTGTAGTGCCAAAGTGTGACGCTATAGTGCCAAAGTATGAAGCTCTAGTGCCAAAGTGTGACGCTCTAGTGTCAAATTGTGACGCTCTAGTGCCAAAGTGTGACGCTATAGTGCCAAAGTGTGACGCTCTAGTGCTAAAGTGTGAAGCTCTTGTGCCAAATGTGACGCTCTAGTGCCAAAGCGTGAAGCTCTACTGCCAAAGTGTGACGTTCTAGTGCCAAAGTATGACACTCTAGTACCAAAGTGTGAGGCTCTAGTGCCAAAGTGTGACGCTCTAGTGCCAAAGTGTGACGCTCTAGTACCAAAATGTGACGCTCTAGTGCCAAAGTGTGAAGCTCTTGTGCCAAGGTGTGATGCTCTAGTGCCGAAGTGTGAAGCTCTAGTGCCAAAGCATGACGCTCTAGTGCCAAAGTGTGATGCCCTAGTGCCAAAGTGTGACGCTTTAGTGCCAAAGTGTGACGCCCTAATGCCAAAGTGTGACACTCTAATGCCGAAGTGTTACGCTCTAGTGCCAAAGTGTCACGCCCTCATACCAAAAGTCTGACGCCCTAGTTCCAAAGTTTGACGCTCTAATGCCAAAGAGTGACGCTCTAGTGCCAAAGTGTGACGCTTTAGTGCCAAAGTGTGATGCTCTAGTGCCAAAGTGTGACGCTCTAGTGCCAAAGTGTGATGCTCTAGTGTCAAAGTGTGAAGCTCTAGTGCCAAAGGATGACACTCTAGTGCCAAGGAGTGAAGCTGCAGTGCCAAAGTGTGATGCTCTAGTGCCAAAGTGTGACGCTCTGCTGCCAAAGAGGGAAGCTCTAGTGCCAAAGTGTGAAGCTTTAGTGCCAAAGGATGAGGCTCTGGTGCCAGAGTGTGAACCTCCAGTGCCAAAGTGTGACGCTCTAGTGCAATAGTGTAATGCTCTAGTGCCGCAGTGTGATGCTCTAGTGCCGAATTGTGACCCTCTGGTACCAACGTGTGACGCTATAATGCGAAAGTGTGACGCTCTAGTGCCAAAGTGTGACACTCTAGTGCCGAAGTGTGGAGCTCTAGTGCCAAAGTGTGAAGCTCTAGTGCCAAATTGTAAAGCTCTAGTACCAAAGTGTGATGTTCTAATGCCAAAGTGTGACACTCTAGTGCCAATGTGTGACGCTCTAGTGTCAAAGTGTGCTGCTTTAGTGCAAACGTGTGACACTCTAGTGCCAAAGTATGACATTCTAGTGCCACAGTGTGACGCTCTAGTGCCAAGATGTGACGCTCTAGTGCCGAAGTGTGATGCTCTAGTGCCAAAGTGTGAAGTTCTAGTGCCAAAGTGTGAAGCTCTAGTGCTTAAGTGTGACACTCTAGTGCCAAAGTGTAAAGCTCTAGTGCCAAAGTTTGATGCTCAAGTGCCAAAGTGTGACGCTCTAGTGCCAAAGTGTCACGCTCTAGTGCCAAAGTGTGATGCTCTAGTACCAACGTCTGAAGCTCTGGTGCCCAATTGTGATGCTCTAGTGCCAAAGTGTGACGCTCCAGTGCCAAAGTGTGACGCTCTAGTGCCAACGTGTGACGCTCTAGTGCCAAAGTGTGGAGCTCTAGTACCAAAGTGTGACGCTCTAGTTCCAACGTGTGAAGCTCTAGTGCCAAAGTGTGACACTCTAGTGCCACAGTGTGACGCTATAGTGCCAAAGTGTGACGCTCTAGTGCCCAAGTGTGAATCTCTAGTGCCAATACGTGATGCTCTAGTGCCAAAGTGTGACGCTCTAGTGCCAAAATGTGATGCTCTAGTACCAAAGTGTGAGGCCCTTGTGCCGAAGTGTGATGCTCTAGTGCCAAAATGTAACGCTCTAGTGCCATAGTGTGATGCTCTAGTGCCAAATTGTGACGCTGTAGTGCCAGAGTGTGAAGCTCTCTTGCCAAAGTGTGAAGCTCTAGTGCCAATGTGTGACGCTCTAGTGCCAAAGTGTGACGCTTTAGTACCAAAGTGTGACGCTCTAGTGCCAAAGTGAGACGCTCTAGTGCCAAAGTGTGACGCTCTAGTGCCAAAATGTGATGCTCTAGTACCAAAGTGTGAGGCTCTTGTGCCGAAGTGTGATGCTCTAGTGCCAAAATGTAACGCTCTAGTGCCACAGTGTGACGCTCTAGTGCCAACGTGTGACGCTCTAGTGCCAAAGTGTGACGCTTTAGTACCAAAGTGTGACGCTCTAGTGCCAAAGTGAGACGCTCTAGTGCCAAAGTGTGACGCTCTAGTGCCAAATCACTCTAGTGCCAAAGTGTGATGCTCTAGTTCCAAAGTGTGACGCTCTAGTGCCAATGTGTGACACTCTAGTGCCAAAGTGTGACGCTCTAATGCCGAAGTGTTACGCTCTAGTGCCAAAGTGGGAAGATCTAGTGCCAAAGTGTGAAGCTCTAGTATCAAAGTATGACGCTCTAGTAGCAAAGTGTGAACCTCTAGTGCCAAAATGAGACGCTCTAGTGCCAAAGTGTGACTCTCTAGTGCCAAAGTGTGAACCTCTAGTGCCACATTGTGACGCTCTTGTGCGAACGTATAACGATCTAGTGCCAAAGTGTGACACTCTAGTGCCAAAGTGTGATGCTCTAGTGCTAAAGTGTGACGCTCTAGTGCCAAAGTGTGACGCTCTAGTGCCAAAGTGTGACGCTCTAGTGCCAACGTGTGAAGCTCTAGTGCCAAATTGTGATGCATTAGTGCCAAAGTGTGACGCTCTAGTGCCGAAGTGTAAAGCCTTAGTGCCAAAGTGTGACGCTCTAGTGCCAAAGTGTGACGCTACAGTGCCAAAGTGTGACACTCTAGTGAAAACGTGTGGAGCTTTTGTGCCAAAGTGTGAAGCTCTAGTGCGAAGGAAAGAAGCTCTAGTGCCAAAGTGTGACGCTCTAGGGCCAAATTGTGATGTTCTAGTGCCAAATTGTGACGCTCTAGTGCCAGAGTGTGACGCTATAGTACCAAAGTGTGATGCTCTAGTGCCAAAGTATGTCGCTTTAGTGCCAAAGTGTGACAGTCTAGTGCCAAAGTGTGACGCTCTAGTGCCAAAGTGTGACGCTCTAGTGCCAACGTGTGGAGCTCTAGTGCACACGTGTGGAGCTTTTGTGCCAAAGTGTGAAGCTCTAGTGCCAAAGTAAGAAGCTATAGTACCAAAGTGTGATGCTCTGGTACCAAAGCGTGACGCTCTAGTGCCAAAGTGTGTCACTCTAGTGCCAAATTGTGACAATCTAGTGCCAAAGTGTGACGCTCTAGTGCCCAATTGTGACGCTTTAGTACCAAAGTGTGGAGCTCTGTTGCTAAAGTGTGAAGCTCTAGTGCCAGAGTGTGAAGTTCTATTGCTAATTTCTGATACTCTAGTACCAAAGTGTGACGCTCTAGTGCCAAAGTGTGACGCTCCAGTGCCAAAGTGTGAAGCTGTCGTGCCAAAGTGTGAAGCTCATGTGCCAAAGTGTCACGCTCTAGAACCAAAAGTGTGACGCTCTAGTGCCAAAGTATGATGTCTAGTGCCAAATTGTGACGTTCTAGTGCCAAAGTGTGATGCTCTAGTGCGAAAGTGTGACGCTCTAGTGGCAAATTGTGACGCTCTAGTGCCAAAGTGTGACGATCTCGTTCCAAAGTGTGACGCTTTTGTACCAGAGTATGAAGCTCTAGTGCCAAAGTGTGAAGCTCATGTGCCAAAGTGTCACACCCTAATACCGAAAATTTGACGCCCTAGTGCCAAAGTTTGACGCTCTAGTGCCAATGTGTGACGCTCTAGTGCCAAAGTGTGATGCTATGGTGCCAAAGTGTGACGCTCTAGTGGCAAAATGTGAAGCTCTAGTGTATACGTGTGACACTCTTGTGCAGAATTGTGAAGCTCTAGTGCCAAAGTGTGACGCTCTAGTGCCAAAATGTAAAGATCTAGTGCCAAGGTGTGATGCTCTAGTACCAAAGTGTGACGCTCTAGTGCCAAAGTGTGACGCTCTAGTGTCAAAGTGTAAAGCTCTAGTGCCAAAGTGGAAGGCTCTAGTGCCAAAGAGTGAAGCTGCAGTGCCAAAGTGTGATGCTCTAGTGCCAAAGTGTGAAGCTTTAGTGCCAAAGTATGAGGCTCTACTGCTAAAGTGTGAACCTCCAGTGCCAAAGTGTGACGCTCTAGTGCAATAGTGTGACGCTCTAGTGCCAGAGTGTGATGCTCTAGTGCCGAATTGTGATGCTCTAGTACCAAAGTGTGACGCTATAGTACCAAATTGTGACGCTCTAGTGCCAAAATGTGACGCTCTAGTTCCCAAGTGTGGAGCTCTAGTGCCAACGTGTGAAGCTCTAGTGCCAAATTGTGAAGCTCTAGAGCCAAAGTGTGACGTTCTAGTGCCAAAGTTTGACACTCTAGTGCCAATGTGTGACGCTCTAGTGCCGAAGTCTGCTGCTCTAGTGCAAACGTGTGGCGCTCTAGTTCTGAAGAATGACATTCTAGTGCCAAAGTGTGACGCTCTAGTGCCAAGATGTGACGCTCTAGTGCCAAAGTGTGATGCTCTAGTGCCAAAGTGTGAAGTTATACTGCCAAAGTGTGAAGCTCTAGTGCTTAAGTGTGACGCTCTAGTGCCAAAGTGTAAAGCTCTAGTGCCAAAGCGTGATGCTCAAGTGCCAAAGTGTGATGCTCTAGTGCCAAAGTGTGATGCTCTAGTGCCAAATTGTGATGCCCTAGTGCCAACGTCTGAAGCTCTGGTGCCCAATTGTGACGGTCCAGTGCCAAAGTGTGACGCTCTAGTGTCAATGTATGACGCTCTAGTGCCAAAGTGTGGACCTCTAGTGCCAAAGTGTGACCTCTAGTGCCAACGTGTGAAGCTCGAGTGCCAAAGTGTGACACTCTAGTTCCACAGTGTGACGCAATAGTGCCAAAGTATGACGCTCTAGTACCCAAGTGTGAAGCTCTAGTGGCAATGCGTGATGCTCTAGTATGTAAGTGTGACTCTCTAGTGCCAAAGTATGAAGCAATAGTGCCAAAATGTGAAGCTCTAGTGCTAAAGTGTGATGCTCTAGAGCCAAAGTGTGACGCTCTAGTACCAAAGTGTCAGGCTCTTGTGCCGAAGTGTGATGCTATAGTGCCAAAGTGTGACGCTCTAGTGCAAAAGTGTGATGCTCTAGTGCCAAAGTGTGACGCTGTAGTGCCAAAGTGTGACGCTCTAGTACCAAAGTGTCAGGCTCTTGTGCCGAAGTGTGATGCTATAGTGCCAAAGTGTGACGCTCTAGTGCAAAAGTGTGATGCTCTAGTGCCAAAGTGTGACGCTGTAGTGCCAAAGTGTGATGCTCTCGTGCCAAAGTGTGAAGCTCTAGTGCCAAAGTGTGACGCTCTAGTGCCAAAGTGTGACGCTTTAGTGCCAAAGTGTGACGCTATAGTGCCAAAGTGAGCCAAAGTGTGACGCTCGCGTGACGCTTTAGTGCCAAAGTGTGACGCTCTAGTGCCAAAGTGTGACGCTGTAGTGCCAAAGTGTGATGCTCTCGTGCCAAAGTGTGAAGCTCTAGTGCCAAAGTGTGACGCTCTAGTGCCAAAGTGTGACGCTTTAGTGCCAAAGTGTGACGCTATAGTGCCAAAGTGAGACGCTTTAGTGCCAAAGCGTGACGCTTTAGTGCGCAAGTGTGACGCTCTAGTGCCAAAGTGTGAAGCTCTAGGGTCCGGATGTGACGCTCTAGTGCCAAAGCATGAAGCTCTAGTGCCAAAGTGTGACGCTCTAGTGCCAAAGTGTGAAGCTCTAGTGCCAAAGTGTGAAGCTCTAGTGCCAAAGCATGATGCTCTAGTGCCAAAGTTTGACGCCCTAGTGCCAAAGTGTGACACTCTAGTGTCAATGTGTGAAGCTCTAGTGCCAAAGTCTGACGCTCTAGTGCCTAAGTGTGACGCTCTAGTGCCAAAGTGTGACGCTCTAGTGCCAAAGTGTGACGATCTAGTGCCAAAGTGTAAAGCTCTTGTCCCAAAGTGTGATGCACTAGTGCCAAAGTGTGACGCTATAGTACTGACGTGTAACGCTATAGTGCCAAAGTGTGACACTCTAGTGCCAAAGTGTGATGCTATGGCGCCACAGTGTGACGCTCTAGTGAAAACTTGTGGAGCTTTTGTGCCATTTTTTGAAGCTCTAAACCAAATTAAGAAGCTCTAGTGCCAAATTGTGATGCTCTAGTGCCAAAGTGTGATGCTCTAGTGCCAAAGTGTGACGCTCCAGTACCAAAGTGTGACGGTCTAGTGCCAAAGTGTGTCGCTCTAGTGCCAAATTGTGACAGTCAAGTGCCAAAGTGTGACACTCTAGTACCAAAGTGTGACGCTCTAGTGCCAAAGTGTGGAGCTCTAGTGCCAAAGTGTGAAGCTCTAGTGCAAAAGTGTGAAGCTCTATTGCCAAAGTGTAATGCTCTAGTGCCAAAGCTTGACTTTCTAGTGCCAACGGTTGACGCTCTAGTGCCAAAGTGTGATGCTCTAGTGCCATAGTGTGACGCTCTGGTACCAAAGTATGACGCTCTAGTGCCAATGTGTGATGCTCTAGTGCCAACGTGTGACGCTCTAGTGCCAAGGTGTGAAGCTCTAGTGCCAAAGTGTTAAGCTCATGTGCCAAAGTGTCATGCTCTAGTAACAAAAGTGTGACGCTCTAGTTCCAAAATGTGACGCTCCTGTGCCGATTTGTGACGCTCTAATGCCAAAGTGTAATGATGGAGTGCCAAAGTGTGACGCTATAGTGCCCAAGTGTGACGTTCTAGTGCAAAAGTGTGACGATTTAGTTCCAAAGTGCGACACTCTAGTGCCAAAGTGTGGAGCTCTATTGGCAAATTGTGAAGCTCTAGTGCCGAAGTTTGATGCTCTAGTGCCAAAGTGTGACTCTCTAGTGCCAAAGTGTGAAGCTTTAGTGCCAAAGTGTGAAGCTCATGTGCCAAAGTTTCACAATCTAGTACCAAAAGTGTGACGCTCTAGTGCCAAAGTGTGACGCTCTAGTGCCAAAATCTGATGCTCTAGTGCCAAAGTGTGATGCTCTAGTGCCAAAGTGTGATGCTATAGTGCCAAAGTGTGAAGCTCTAGTGCACAAGTGCGACACTCTAGTGCTAAGTGTGATGCTCTACTGCCAAAGTGTGATGCTCTAGTACCAAAGTGTGAAGCTCTAGTGCCAAAGTATGACGCTCTTGTGCCAAAGCGTGACTCTCTAGTGCCAAAGTGTGGAGCTCTGGTGCCAAAGTGTGAAGCTCTAGTGCCGAAGAGAGACGCTCAATAGCCAATGTGTGACGCTCTAGTGCCAAAGTGTGACTCTCTAGTGCCAAAGTGTGACGCTCTAGTGCCAACATGTGAAGCTCTAGTGCATAAGTTTGACACCTTAGTGCTAAGTGTGATGCTCTAGTGCCAACGTGTAACGCTCTAGTACCAACGTGTGAAGATCTAGTGCCAAAGTGTGATGCTCTAGTGCCAAAGTGTGACGTTCTATTGCCAAAGTGTGATTCTCTACTACCAAAGTGTGAAGCTGTAGTGCCAAAATGTGACGCTCTAGTGCCAATGTGTGACACTATAGTGCCAACGTGTGACGCTCTAGTGCCATGGTGTGAAGCTCTAGTGCCAAAGTGTGAAGCCCATGTGCCAAAGTGTCACGCTCTAGTACCAAAAGTGTGACACTCTAGTGCCAAAATGTGACGCTCTAGTGCCAATTTGTGACACTCTAGTGCCAAAGTGTGATGCTGTAGTGCCAAAGTGTGACGCTATAGTGCCAAAGTGTGACGCTCTTGTGCCAACGTGTGACGATCTAGTTCCAAAGTGCGACACTCTAGTGCCAAAGTGTGGAGCTCTAGTGGCAAAGTGAGAAGCTCTAGTGCGGAAGTGTGACGCTCTAGTGCCAAAGAGTGACGCTCTAGTACCAAAGTGTGAAGCTCTAGTGCCAAAGTGTGAAGCTCATGTGCAAAAGTGTAACACTCTAGTACCAAAAGTGTGACGCTCTAGTGCCAAAGTGTGACGCTCTAGTGCCAAAGTGTGACGCTCTAGTGCCAAAGAGTGATGCTCTAGTGTCAAAGTGTGACGCTCTAGTGCCAAAGTGTGACGCTCCAGTGCCAGAGTGTGACGATCTAGTTCCAAAGTGCGATGCTCTAGTGCCAAAGTGTGGAGCGCTGGTGCCAGAGTGTGAAGCTCTAGTGCCGAAGTGAGACGCTCAAGTGCCAAAGTGTGACACTCTAGTGCCAAATTGTGACTCTCTAGTGCCAAAGTGTATCGCTCTAGTGCCAAAGTGTGAAGCTCTAGTGCATAATTCTGACACTCTAGTGCTAAGTGTGATGCTCTAGTGCCAAAGTGTGACGCTCTAGTACCAAAGTGTGAATACATAGTGCCAAAGTGTGACGCTCTAGTTCCAAAGTGTGACGCTCTATTGCCAAAGTGTGAAGCTCTACTGCCAAATTCAGAAGCTGTAGTGCCAAAGTGTGACGCTCTAGTGCCAATGTATGGCGCTCTAGTGCTAATGTGTGACGCTCTAGTGCCAAAGTGTGACGTTCTAGTGCCAAAGTGTGACGCTCTAGTGCCAAAGTGTGAAGCTCTAGTGCCAAAGTGTGAAGCTCAGGTGCCAAAGTGTGACGTGTCAGAAGATTGCTTGTACTTCCGGTGAGTGGGCGCGGTCACAGGGACGAGCGCTGGAGGTTAGGGCAGAAGCACGAGCAGAAGCAGAGTGGAAACGGCGACGAAAAACTGAGTTAAGGCGAAAGCAAGGGGAAAGCGGAGGAACGTGGTGTGGGCGTAGCACAGGAGGTGCGGGCGCTGAGGACTAGTTGAATTGAGTGGACGCAGCACTTTAGAGAGAAGGATGGAAGCTTCCTCGAAGGTGCGGACGTTGGTGATGTATGAGTGACGTTAGCAGGATGGAAATGGGCAAAGTGCGAGAGCACGGGCGCTGAGAAGACAATGAATGCAAAGGAACTGGAGGCGGCCCAAAGGGTGAGCCTGAAGAGGAATCCAATGGATTGATTACTCAAAGGAATACAAGCAATACAAATAGGTAGAGACCTTGCCTAGCGCGCTTCGACAAGTGGGCATAGAAGTGAAGTGGCGACTCGGGCAAGACAGAGGAGGAGCGCCGCGGGACCACGATTCGGCTTTGCTAGCCGTACGCATAGAGGAGTGACGTGCGCAGGGGCGATCTCCGCAGGTGCGTTCGCCTTGACCGTTGTTGCACGAAAATCGTTGGTTCAGTAGTGGCGAGCTTCGCACGATAGTCGGTCGTGAGACCGTTCCGACTTTGGTCGTATGGCTCCGGAGGTGAACCTGCGTGGTTACTCTTTATATTCTCAGTGGCTGCACCCCTTGAAGCGATATCCGAGATAATGTCTGACATGACGCTATAGTGCCAAAAGTGTGACGCTCTAGAGCCAAAGTCTGAGGCTCTAGTGCCAATTGTGATGCTCTAGTGTCAATGTGTGACGCTTTAGTGCCAATGTGTGATGATCTAGTGCCAAATTGTGATGCTCTAGTGCCAAAGTGTGACGCTCTAGTGCCAAAGTATGACTATCTAGTGCCAAAGTGTGGAGCTCTGGTGCCAAAGTGTGAAGCTTCAGTGCCGAAGTGAGACACTCTAGTGCCAATGTGTGACGCTCCAGTGCCAAAGTGTAACGATTAAGTACCAAAGTGTGACGCTCTAGTGCCAAAGTGTGAAGCTCTAGTGCCAACGTCTGAAGCTTTAGTGCCAAATTAGGACGCTCTAGTGCCAAGGTGTGACGCTCTAGTGCCAAAGTGTGACGCTCTAGTGCCAAAGTGTGACGCTCTAGTGCCAACGTGCGACGCTCTAGTGCAAATGAGTGAAGCTCTAGTGCCAAAGTGTGAAGCTATAGTGCCAAAGTGAGACGCTCTAGTGCCAACGTGTGACGCTCTAGTGCCAAAGTGTGACACTCTAGTGCCAAAATGTGGAGCTCTAGTGCCAAAGTGTGGGGCTCTAGTGCCAAAGTGTGACACTCGAGTGCCAAAATGTGACGCTCTAGTGCCAAAGTGTGACGCTCTAGTGCCAAAGTGTGATACCCTAGTGCCAAACTGTGACGATCTAGTGCCAAAGTGTGACGCTTTAGTGTCAAAGTGTGACACTCTAGTGCCAAATTGTGCCGCTCTAGTGCCAAAGTGTGACGCTATAGTGCCAAAGGGTCACTCTATAATGCCAAAGTGTGGAGCTCTAGTGCCAAAGTGTGATGCTCTAGTGCCAAAGTGTGACTCTCTAGTGCCAAAGTGTGGCGCTCTAGTGCCAAAGTGTGATGATCTAGTTCCAAAGTGCGACGCTCTAGTGCCAAAGTGTGGAGCACTGGTGCCAAAGTGTGAAGCTCTAGTGCCGAAGTGAGACGCAAAAGTGCCAAAGTGTGACGCTCTAGTGCCAAAGTGTGACTCTCTAGTGCCAAAGTGTAACGCTGTAGTGCCAAAGTGTGAAGCTCTAGTGCATAAGTGTGACACTCTAGTGCTAAGTGTGATGCTCTAGTGCCAAAGTGTGACGCTCTAGTACCAAAGTGTGAAGATATAGTGCCAAAGTGTGACGCTCTAGAGCCAAAGTGTGATGCTCTATTGCCAACGTGTGAAGCTCTAGTGCCAAACTGTGAATCTGTAGTACCAAAGTGTGATGCTCTAGTGCCAATGTGTGACGCTCTAGTGCCAATGTGTGACGCTCTAGTGCCAAAGTGTGACGTTCTAGTGCCAAAGTGTGACGCTCTAGTGCCAAAGTGTGAAGCTCTAGTGCCAAAGTGTGAAGCTCAGGTGCCAAAGTGTGACGTGTCGGAAGATTGCTTGTACTTCCGGTGAGTGGGCGTGGTCACAGGGACGAGCGCTGGAGGTTAGGGCAGAAGCATGAGCAGAAGCAGAGTGGAAACAGTGACGGAAAGCTGAGTTAAGGCGGAAGCGAGGGGAAGGCAGAGGAACGTGGTGTGGGCGCAGCACAGGAGGTGCGGGCGCTGAGGAATAGTTGAATTGAGTGGACGCAGCCCTTTAGAGAGAAGGATGGAAGCGTCCTCGAAGGTGCGGTTGTTGCTGATGTATGAGTGACATTAGCAGGATGGAACTGGGCGCAGTGCGAGAGCACGGGCGCTGAGAAGACAATGAAGGCAAAGGAACTGGAGGCGGCCCAAAGGGCGAGCCTGAAGAGGAATCCAATGGATTGATTACTCAAAGGAATACAAGCAATACAAATAGGTAGAGACCTAGCCTAGCGCGCTTCGACGAGCGGGCATATAAGTGAAGTGGCGACTCGGGCAAGAGAGAGGAGGAGCGCCGCGAGACCACGATTTGGCTTTGCTAGCCGTACACCTAGAGGAGTGACGTGCGCAGGGGCGATCTCCGCAGGTGCGTTTGCCTTGACCGTTGTTGCACGAAAACCGTTGGTTCGGTAGCGGCGAGCTTTGTACGATAGTCGGTCGTGAGACCGTTCCGACTTTGGTCGTATGGCTCCGGAGGTGAACCTGCGTGGTTACTCTTTATTTTCTCAGTGGCTGCACCCCTTGAAGCGATCTCCGAGATAATGTCTGACACAACGCTATAGTGCCAAAAGTGTGACGCTCTAGTGCCAAAGTCTGATGCTCTAGTGCCAATTGTGATGCTCTAGTGTCAATGTGTGACGCTTTAGTACCAATGTGTGACGCTCTAGTGCCAAATTGTGATGCTCTAGTGCCAAAGTGTGACGCTCTAGTGCCAAAGTATGACTCTCTAGTGCCAAAGTGTGGAGCTCTGGTGCCAAAGTGTGAAGCTCCAGTGCCGAAGTGAGACGCTCTAGTGCCAATGTGTGACGCTCCAGTGCCAAAGTGTGACGATTAAGTGCCAAAGTGTGACGCTCTAGTGCCAAAGTGTGAAGCTCTAGTGCCAACGTCTGAAGCTTTAGTGCCAAAGTAGGGCGCTCTAGTGCCAAGGTGTGACGCTCTAGTGCCAAAGTGTGACGCTCTAGTGCCAAAGTGTGACGCTCTAGTGCCAACGTGTGACGCTCTAGTGCCAATGAGTGAAGCTCTAGTTAAGCCTGTAACCAAGCCTGGCGGAACCGCGGTCCAGATCCCCGAGTCCGAGTCCAAGTCCTGGACTCGCGGTTCCGGATCCACATACTGGACCCGACTCGCGAGTCCGAGTCTGTCCCGGACTCGACTCGGACCCGGGGGGGGGGGGGGGGGGGGGGGGGGGGGGG